>JAQFZZ010000891.1:0-13747 GCA_034696405.1 Isotoma caerulea
ATTGTAAATTGCACAGGAACGCTGCAAGCGTTTCTGTTCATAAAAATTGTAAATTGCACAGGAACGCTGCAAGCGTTCCTGTGCATTTGCTTGTTAAAAGAGAAAGGAGAGAAAGTGTTCGACCAAATATTTTTCCTAGTAGTGGCATTATCGTATCTTTGTATCATATCGATTGGATTGTTGTTGTGCGAGTCTTAAGTGTGGGTTGACTCTTCGGCATTGGGAAGAATAAAGACCAGAGGGATGTATCCCATATATGGAGAGAGAATAAAATCCCAAGTAAATTCAAAGCAGGTAATACAGAGGAGAAAGCAAAGCCCAACGTATTTTTTTAAGTCAGAGGCAACAACCATCAACCAGCTTGTCTTTCATCGCCCATAAAACTAGCCTTTACAACTTCATACGACATGATCCTTTCTCACTACTACGAGCTATCATCATTTCGTAAAATATTACCCGGAATACAAAAAGGGGTGTAACCACCCAGTGTCTTCCTAACTTCTATTTCTCAATCTTACAAAATCACTTATCTGTAGCTATATTATATTATATATAAAGTCAATCAGATCTTTTAATGTAATTGGTTCTTAACACTTTAAATACGAGCTTTTAACGCATCAATAAAATTAAATAATTGGCGAATAAAAAGATAAAACACGGAAATAAGATAGAAGAAAGAAATTGCTTTGGTATTAACAGAGTAGTAACTCTTTTATTACAGATGGATTGCGAATTTCGAATCTTCAGCAAAGGCCTTTCCCCTCCTTTAAAGAAATCAAAAAAGCAATCCAATATAAAAGAGTTTGGACAGAAAGATGTTCAGATGAGAATTCATCATAAAATATTAACATTACATTTCCCAGTTGAATTTTCATCAATTAATTTCAGGTAGGAATTGAAAAATTTTGAAAACGAATTTCTGAAAATTACGCAAAATTCTTTTTAAAATTTCCAATAAAAGCAAACCTGCAAGCCCTTTCCTACCAATAAATGTTGTAAACGTGTCAAAAAATCCGAATTCAAATTAATTTTCCCTTCTATCCTCAAAACTCATTTCCTTAAACCTTCTTTTGTGCTCTATAGACAAAGCCACAAACAGAAATTCTGTGAACTTCTCAAATCAAATTCGACATTCAAATTAGCGAACCGATCAGACCCCCGAAACTCTCTCTTTGGCCTATTTATTTTGTTGTGGTCTAGTATGATGTGGTTACGGCCATGTTGATTGTCAGTTGAGAGCATCATCATGGGATCGGATGTCATGTTTTGTTTGCCTTTGCCCTTCTTCTGTTGGTACAAGGAATACATATTTAGCTTTTTACACAAGTCTTACAATTGTTCATCTTCAAACGTCTCTTATCCTCGGAAACAAAAACAGCACTCCTTGGGTATAAAATGCCCAAAAAGAATTCCTCTAGAAGAATATCATTCATGTAATAATATGCCAACTGCATCTATTTGTAATAGAATAGAAAAGTACAACTTACGTGTTTCGTACACACAACAATATATTCATATAAATAGTAAATAGTGTCATGTAGTACATCAAACAATGATGTTCCATTCTCCATATATACTCTCATCTCATGCATACATATTGCTATTCCAGAACTTATCCCACACATTTATCCAGGCTTACCCTGATCATCATCACTACCCGGCAGTTCTTCCTCTTCTAAATATTTATCCTGACTGAACCCTTGCTTTTATTTTATATCCTCATAACTTTTGCATTTTTGCATGATTTTTTACTCTCTTGTAGAGGAACACAACAAATCCACTCTACTCCAGTCCAAAGAAATGTTATGTTTGAGGTTGACTACGTATAAAGTAGAAGATCACCTTAGTCAATAGAGTGAAGAAAGTGTATTCAATTTCATTTTCTAGCTATTACCCAAGTGGCCGTTCATAAATAAAGTTTAGGGCTTTTTAAGCGTTTATTCAAGACTCCAAGAGGTTTTGGCCTATTTGGGCCTTTCGCTAATGCAAAGCAGCCTAAAAGAGGCAAGAGCTTTGTGAAAGAATCTTAACTCGCTCCGTTTAAAATAATAATATTTAATATGATTCAACCTAAAGTAAAGCATTTTCCCCCTCGCCCTCCACCATAATCATCAAAGGGTCCAGCTAGAGAGAACCAATCAGAGAAGCATGAGCAGTGTACCAAGCAGCGAGTACCAAGAATTTTCTTTTTTAAAGTAAATATGAAGAAAGCCCCGGAGAAAACGATAAAACTGGTAGTCCATCCGGTATTCCAAGTAATAACTTAAGCTTCGGTGGTTTACAACATTCAAGGCGATATGGAACTCCCTCGGATATTTTTCTTACTCGTTATCTCTAAAGGGTGAAAGCAAATCTCGTTGAGAAGATATTTTATTTTTCTTCTACTTAATAAAATACATAAATGACCTTAGACCTTCGAATAAGCAACTTGAATATATTTCTATCTAGCTTTGTAATATTTGGGTATGCAAATGTTTCAAGGAGATCATCCTCTTAACTACTTCCTCTTGCTTGTTGTATGGTATAAAAATTACTTTAAGTAGCTTGTTGTAAACAAGGAAAAAGTATCTTTTTACCCTTGGTGCAGTTTTTATTTTTTTTAAATTCGTCATTTTTCGGAATTTTTTAAGTGCATTCAATATTTGCTTTATGTAGCCTTCCTTATACAATATTTTTAAACTCCTTCATGACTTCGTAGCTTTCTCCACTCGTCAAATATTGTTAGATTTAGTATAAGAAGGGTTAAATCCATGGAGAAAGCCCTTACTTAAATACGTAAGCACGTGGTTTATACATTTGCCCCAATTTGTCTTACCTAATTTCCCAAACTAATGTTATTAATAGAATCAAAAGATGAGGCATAAACACGGCTTAAAAATTCCAATTTCCCTATCATACAAAAAGATACTTAAGTTAATACAGGAAATGCAACAATAATAGTGCTTTTTCAATCTCCACCATCCCATTTTCTCCTCGATGAGGATAATAATGACCCTGACAATGACAATAATAGGATGAAATCAAAGCCATAGTAAAGCTGCATGCTACACAATTAAATTGAGAAAATCACAAATCCTTCTTCCTGCTCTGAGAAAGTAGAATGAAATGATCTGAGGACTCTTCCAATACACGTGGGAACCTAAAATGGTAAAAACAACCTCTGGGAAATAGTGGCTTGGATATAGCCATGGACTTTGTCGATGTTGTAATGCATGAATTGATCCCTGTGGAGTGTGGATACCCCACAAGAAGAAAAAGGATGAGGTCTCAGCTCACAATCTGCTAATAATTCCAACGTCTGTCATGGGCACAGTACACTATACAGGGTTGACATTCGCTTTCATATGGTGTGGCTTTACTTTACGCCCAGATATCTCTTATATAGTATGGTTTGGCTTGTCGGCCAATGGAACCTTTGACTTGAGTTGACTTGACGTGACAATCTTTGTCCTGTCAGGGAAAAAAGTGCTGAAAACACGCTTTTTCCAATCTAAAGGGAAAAAATTACTTGTTTTCTTTGTGTTCCAGGAACGAACCGACCAATCCTTCTCTCATATCCAATAACGAGCCATCCATAGATTATGCCATTCGTTTCTAGACTTATCTTATACCGTATTTTTTTATTTCACGTCACGTGTCAAACAAAACCAAAGGGTTTTTTAGAATCCTTAAAACCGAAAAGGCGCTTGATAATTTAAATGCATTGCCGTATTATGCATACTTTTGTGTTTTAGTTGTTTCAAGGTGCCAAATTAGGATACAAAGACAAAAGATAAGGCAAAAACGAAATGTCGAGATTTATAGACGATTTCGTAAGTAGTAGAGTGTGAACGCCTTTTTTCCGTATTACCAACTTTGGAATACTTTTTTTCAATAAGCCGATGTGTACTAGTAACGAGGAAACCTTTCATATAAATACAATTCGCCTTCATTCTATTCTATATCAATACCATTTTTCCTTTCATACCTTAAGGCTGGTTGCAACCTTATTGACATTGTGATCATGTATTGAGCGCTTCTTATAAGGAAAGGGTTCAACCATTCAACCCGGGTTTATTTTGCAGGAAATAACAGATTTTGGGAAAAAAATACCATAATTTTGAGTCGCAAGAGAAAGTTTTATTCTTAAAACTTAAATAAATTTCAATAATATTGAAAATGTACACTCACCTTAAAATAAAAATACAAATTTACAGTTCGAATTCTAATTTCAGAATTTTTAAAATTTCATTTTTCTAAATTCTAAAATTGCAAAAGCTTTAAGTTACGAAAATGTTTATGTGCTTTTACAAGTTTCCGCTCCACCATGTCTTTAAAATCCCTAAGCTTTCGGTAAAAAATCTACCTAACATTTTCTATCTTAAAAAATATAAAACCTCTTAAATTTTTGTTGAAGTTTCTTAAGTCCGTCACCCCATCAAAAAAGTTAAAGTCATTGCAAACAAATTTTCTAAAAACCCTGCCTTTACAAACCATTCATTCTTAACTTCGATTCCAGGAAACGCTACTCTACGCATTTCTTATTAGTCTGCAACCTTCTCAATAATAATACCTTTCTCATTCTCCTGTCCTGTCTATCAATCTGAATGCGAGGCCAGGTGCAGTATACAAGAAAAAGCGAAACAAGACAGAAGGTTAAGGTATTCGAGTAAGTCAGTGTCAGTGAGTGAAGTTCGAAATGAAAGACAAACGTAGAAAATGAGTTGTTCTGAGAGATCGATGAAATTGAAAATGAGTTTTTGCCTTGTGTATTTCATTATTATGATGAGTAGACCAAAAGACCAGACAGACACCGCACCGAAAGAAACCCGGGCTTTCAACCTCATTCCATTTCTTCATCAACTAATAAATATTGACTTCTGTACTCTTTTTCTATTTCTTGGTTGAGCAAACATAATTCTAATAAACCATACGTGCGTAGATAAAATTCCCACCATCAAACCAGCCAACCTGTAACCTCACCATTTTATACAATTTCTCTATCTCACTTTTCTTACCTTGGGAAACTACCTATTGCATTAGAGCTCTAGGCATAACTGTCTAACTACACAATTCAACCTTGTTGTATTTCTATTGTGCTGTGTAGCAAATTCTTTTTAAATTATTGACTGCTACACAACAGGCTTTTAATTTGGTACAAGGTTGATGTTGATGTTGCTAGCTAGGAATTATAGACAATACAATACAATACGAGAATCTATTTAACAATGAGTGACCTAAGGTCAATCAACATAGATATTATGGGCTTTTGTACCACGGCTATATATAGAGTAAAAAGCTCTTTTTGTATTTATAGACTGTTCACAGTTAATAATTCATGACAAACAGTCTGTGTAGCATTTATTGTACTTGTATTGTGTATTACACCATATGCTAAAACCACTTCGGTGTAAACTTGTAAAGGATCGTGCATAAAATTTGCTATAATTCTTTCTCTTGCAAGATTTTATACTAAGGTATATTAAGCAATTTATCATCAGCCAAACTGGCCTATTCCTGTGTTAAAAATAACCCAAAAACCTATTGTTAGTTTTAACATTCAAAATTTAGTCTTTAAACTAAAGAGCATAATGATAACAAAAGATACGCACACAGTTGCAAAGCAGACCTTTAGAGTTAAAAGTTTAGCAATTTATTTCGTTCTTATTATGACACTATCTAACCCATTTAATATTTATATTAGTACAACTCCACGTTGTTGTTACATTTATTGCAGTTTCCTTGCACAAAATTTGCATAAAACAAAGTCCAGGATAGCAAAGAGAAAAGATATGTGACAGTGCTTGAGCCCATGGACTTTCACTTGGAGAAGGGACTAGGGTCGACATGGAGTGAGTCTCGATGTGGTTCTTTCCCCACTGGGAGAACAATGAACGTGGAAGATCGAGTAATAAAACTAATCGTGATTTTCCAGAAATCTCTCCCTGGTCTGCAAGCCTCAGCTAATTCCCATAGTTTTCTCTACTTTAAATACAAACAAAGAGCGAATCTCGCAAATCCTATCTTTCTCTGTTTGCCTTATACATAGAACATAGCCTTTTATCCCTTGTTGTTTTCTAATAGCCAAAAGTGGCTAAAAGCCCGATACCATACCATACCACCAACCGACCAAAACCTTGCTGTCTGGAACTCTCCTCTATCATTCAAATTTCATGTGTACGCTTTTGGAAAGTTTTGAACCTTTTGGCGAATTCGGAAAGGATTCTGCGGAAATTATAAACTTATCAAAATTGCTTAGAATTTTCAGCGTAAGGTTGCTTTCGAGCTATCGATAAATCTCAATTCAATACATGGAAGTAAAAGATAATCAAATTCTAGCAGATGATTTTTGTGCGATTTCATCTCCGTCTGACATAAGTGGTGTTGGTGGTTACCGGTTGGGAAGCATATTATTTAATCTGTACGCATATCTCACACAGAAATTCATTTTCCTCCCGAGTGAAAAGACCCACATAGAGAGATCTACACACTACACACGCTCCAGAGACATATGGTAATTAGTCTAATTACAAATTTCACTGATTTCTGCATTCCTTTCCTTCCCTTCTGAAGAGATTTATATCATTAGAAATACACCGTCTAGAGCCACCCTGCCACAAGAACAACATAGCTTGAGTTAAAAATTTTAACCTTGTTAAATAAACACGCAGATACAAAAATTTACATAAAATACACACCAACATTATTTCGGCATGAATTAAAATTATAAATGATTTTTATTTGTTGACCATTCGTCACTGTTTCAGAGTGTTTTTGACTGTATTAAACACAGCACACGATTTTTTTAAAGTTAACGATTTTAATTTGTAATAAATTATATTCAACTACGGGATATAATAAATTTAATTACAGCTGCTGCGATTTCTGAAGCACTCTTTAATATGAGTTTCATTTTGAAATAATAACTTTTTTGCCTAGTCTTTACCTTGAATATGACCTTAATCAAATTTCAAAGCCAAAGTTCTAAAGACCTTTTAGGATTTTTTTTTGATTTCTTGAAACCTTAGAATTTTTAAAATATGCCTGTTGTTTTGAAATGAACGTTTTGCGAATATTTACTGACAAATATGTTGACTAGGTTTTCGTAAACGTATTATATAATTCCAACAAAAGTACACAAGAACATTGAATATAACGAACAAATATTTTTCTAGAAGATATTTGAATTTCATACAAGATCAAAATAATAATAAAAAGTAGAAGAGTAATTTAGTTACAATTGTGTATTCAGAGTACGTGACAGAAAGTAGCAGATACACTTCCAACATTTACCAACACAATAAAACTTATGATAAAAAAATACTAAAGCAAAAACATTAATTTCAAATATTTTTCATTCAAAACCTTGAACGATTTGAAATTCTATTGAAATTTATTAATTACGCCGAATCCTCAGTTCAAAGAGTGTCGGGGCAAGGAAACATTAAATTTTGTAAATTTCTCAGAATGAATTGCCAAATTACAAGAGATCAATCGTTTTTTTCTAGAAAATGTCTACTTGTTTGTATATACAGCCGAATATCAAACTTTATACTTCTATCCTAATTCTATTTCTCATTGCGAAACGTTCCTTCAGTTAAAGTTTAAAGTTTATTTACAAAAGTAATGAAAATATGAGTTTGGTTTTCTCTCACAAAGTGAAAGCTAAAGTCAAAGACATCACAAAACTGCAATTACACTGTTTCATCCTTGAATTTTAAATTTACTAATTATAAAGACTGTCTTTGCATTAAGCCTTATGTAAGCCTTTTAAACTTTTAAACTGAATGCATTTTTAAAAATCAACTTCTTAGACTTTCGCTGTCGAAAGTCCGGTTGCATTTTCCAGACTTATGCATATATAAGCTTCCGTAAGTGATGCACATTACAACAATTGGCGAAAAAACCTTTAACCTTTTGGATATTTTGCAAAGGATATTTATGATTTCAAAAGGAGAGAGTCGAGACCACAAGGACATGGAACCTTAAGGCCATTTCTGGTAAGTTGACGGGAGAGGAAATTAAGGTAGAGAATACGACTTGTGTGTGATTGTGACATGAAAGCAAATCAAAAAAGATGAAAGCCCTTCTTCCTTCACGATTTATGTCTGAGTCAGACGTTCACTTGAAGTATGTAAATACAAACGAAACCCCTTACCAAATTCAATGGGTTCCTTGTTCACTTAGAATGACCCCACTTCTTTAGATGAGTTTCAAGTATTCTACAAAACAATTTCTTTGTACAATCATTTTATTCTTGCAAATAAATTTTAATGTAAAGTAGGTATTCAGGGAAGAAGGCGATTGAAGCGCCACACTTCTCCTACAGTCCTTTTACTTTTACTGTATCAGTCATTTCATTTGGATTTGACCCCAGCAGGAATCGAACCTTTGATCTTTGCAAAATAGTATAAGCACTATTCCGCAAGACCACGACGACTGAATGTATGTTAAAGGAAAACTAAAATTGTTTTTTGTATAAAATCAAAAGAAGTGTACATTTTTATAAAAGTCCCGTGCTTTAAAGTTTTGAATTTTAAAGAAAATCACTTTTTGAATTTGTCAATATTTCAATCGTCTTTCGTGACAAAAAGCATTTTGCATTTTTTCTGAGTTTTTAGAAAACGCAGAAACCGTAAATCAGTAATTGGTCGTATAAATATAAACGTTCCTTTTTGTAAATTGGAAAAAAAATAATTATCAAACAGATTTCTCGACCGCATAAAATGTATTTTAGTGACATAAATTAAAATAAGAAAAAAGTTAGCCTCTATTAACTTTTATATGATCGAAACCAATCAAAATTAAAATAAAAATTAAGAAGATACGAAATTAACAAAAAGCGATTCCATAGTATAGTCCAATTAAATGAAACACGTGGGTCTGCAATCTTATCAAGTAAAGGAGAACAGACAGTTATAAAGTGTCCAACAATATATTAATCTACAAAAAGAAACAATACAAATTTTAAGCAAGCGTTTAAACGTGTTTTAGAAAGCCAGATCAAACGACAATTTATTTCTTTATAAAATATGTACCCTTTATATTTTAGAAAATTCCAAATGTAAAATCCATAAACTCCCAATAAAAACTTACAATTAGTTTTAAGTAGTTTCAATCCGTGCACTCAGTTCCTACCTAAAACTGTAAATGTAATATTTATTTAAAAAGAAACGAACTCTTGCTGACTTCTTAACAAGTAGACAATTAATGTCCTATACTTTCATCGTGCTCAAATTATTGTTCTCGAAACAAAAAAAAGAAAAAGTCTACAATCTGCTAATAAATTAGTGTGCCTCCTTGTATTCTCTTCAAATGAAGTAAGTTAAGGAGAGAAAAAAGTTTGAGAAAAGTTTGAAATAAAAATGAAACATTTCCATCACTTTCCATTTCGATCAGAACACTCTAAACAAGTTCTGAAAGAAAGTAAAAGTTAGAAAAGGATAAAAAAGAGAAATCTCTGTATCTGCTGTTCTCGCTGAATAACCCATACGTATTTTTATTTCTTAATCATGAAAAATATTTGTGAACCTTTTACAACTAGTTACTACTAACCTAAATAAAAGAACAGTTTTCCCTTTTTTGTTTTATTTCTTCGATTGTGTTCATAACTAGGGTGGGTCCTTCAACATTTACATGTGCGAATTTTTTTCCAAAATTCTGGAAAGGAGAATATTTCAGTTTGATTACCCGTAAAGGTACTATAATCCGTGACCAAAAATAAACAAAATCAGCTAGGACAATTAATAAAGAGATGAATCAAACTTCCGGCCAGAATTAACAATCTCCATTTAAACAGAAATAACAGTTTTACAAAACTTCTCAGTTGATACGAAACCATACACAAGATTTAAGAACGATTCTTCTAATTCCTGGTTTAGCCTTCCTTAGCTTAGCTTGACGCTGTTCCCTTTTATTTCTGAATGATTTACTCAATTATGGAGGAACAATTCAACTCTAACATTTTCCCTGCCTGCCTTCACTTTTTTTATTCCGACGATCTAACTTATTTTCTATTATGAAAGCCGACGGCTCATTAATTCTCCTCAACTCAATGATTAAAAGCTCTTTAGACAACAACCAGGGAAAAGTAGTAGTGTAATCTCAGTTCCTTCTATTCAACAAACAACGAAGCAGTCTTCTTTACGGAATGAAATCTTTCCTAAAAAATTGAAAATTTACAGACACCAAATTTAGCAAAAATTTTATATTAAGATTTAACGCTCTTTACTCTTTTGAAATGGACAAGTGCAATCTTGTGCCCTTTTTACCCTTCCAACCGTTCACCCTCTTCTATCCTCCCTAATTTTTTCATGCAATTCTGAAAAGAGGAAGCCATCTCCATTTGCCTTGAGACTTGTCTTGATACATCTCACTCACAGTGAGTGCAGAAATCGTCTTACTTATTATAATATACAAACAAGAACCCCAAATGAAGCCTTAAATGCCACACAGTTTGGGTGCCTCATGACTGTCTCTTTCACTCTCAGTTTCTCTAAGCTCGTCTGTGGCAGTTGACAACTGAAGGCTGGAATTGGCATAAACATGCGTATCTGCCGAGAAACGGGTTTGCATTTAAGATTCTATTGTTTAATTTTGAAATCGGTAACGTCTTTCATAAGCCTCATGTTAAAATGTTAACCCTAAATAAGCTTAAAAGGTTTGCAGCATATAAACTCCTCACATGGAAATATGAAGCTACTGTACCTATATTAATTGTTGCGCTTCTTGACCATTTATCCCCACAAGGCAAAGCAAATGCAAAAAATCCCACTCTCAAAATATCGAGCATTTAAAAATACGAAAAAATTACCAAAGACTTAATAGGCTACACAAAATAATAATCTTTTGTTAGATTTCCAAAGTAGAAACTGATAAGCCCTCTGCAAGATTTTTTTCATCATTCGGAAGTTGAAGAGTTATTTGTCAAAGACTTTAGAAGAAGGGAAGAAGGAAGCCGTCAAATTCAGTTGTCTGAAAAGGGAGGGAGCTTCATAGAAAAAAACGTCTTCTGATTTTCAACTTGAACCTAGGAAGTAAAGTTCTCCCTCTGACTTGTGACTCGCCCTATTCAAAATAGTTCGCTATTTACTCTAATGTTTCGAGCGTAAGGAAAAGATTATGTTAAATTTCCTATGCATGTATTTTACAAGTAGTACTTATTTCCAAGTTCCAAGGCGAAATCCCTCTTTTGTATGCATTTCATTTTGAATAGAGAGAAAGTCATGGGGGGAGGGAGATAAGCATTTGTGTATGTCTTCGTCCCATAATTCATTCAGGAAACAAGAAGATGATAATGCATAATAGATGCATACACATCTACGCAAGATACAATTCATAAATTACGCGCTACCTTTTGTACTCTTTGGCCCCTTCTCGGATTGTGATGTCCTTCAAAGTTCTTAAGCATTAGACCATTCTTAAGAATACGCATTCGTATGGGGACTCATATGCACGCTCATTTCCCTATCCCCTCAATGTTAATTTAAAATTCTCGTCTCGTCATAGCGCTGTCACCTCATCAAAAGCGAAAGTTCCGGAAACTTAAAACTCTATCAAATAATTGCTAAAGTGATTTTCAAAATACGAAAACCAAATACCCTACACATAATTTATTAACCTGTGATAGCATACATCCGCTCTTCCGCCTTACAATAAAAAGTAGATTTAGTTTAAAAATTCAATTCAATAATTCGCGGTGAGTTAAACTTTATCTGAAACACACAAAATGGTTCAAGAATCAAGAGTTACCCAAGCGCATTAATTATTTATTCTTCAATCCCGCATCTTTACCCAGTAAGTAGTAGAGGTCCCAGTTGTAGTGGTCAAGATTGACAAATAGCTTTGAATAAAATTCCCCAAAGAGTGCGTACTAACTGTCAGCCAAATAAATGGTATTTCTAAGATTTGCTTGAAGTAGTAAACTTTTGGTTTTTAAAACTTACAACATTGGTTAAACTTATCCTATTTTTTAAAGCATTCCCACATTATTCATAGCACAAAATTGGTCCATTCACTAAAAAACGTTCTTTCAATAAAATCATATTTTTCCAAGCCAATGAAATAGCTACAAGGTCAAAAGTTACAATGCAAATTCAATACTACAGACATTTCAAAGTAATAAAAACCCTGTCTGTAGTTTACCTTCCAGCCAAAACCCGTTATGCACATTCCTTCAGAATTTTTATCCACACACTGATGCAATATCACATACATATCATAATATAGTAACATTTCTCGGAAAACGTATAAACGGTTTAAAAACTCCACCGCTGACATTTTTACTATCTATTCGTTCATTCAAAAGAAAATCTGGAATTACCCTGTCGATTTTAATATCTTGTAGACAGCCTTTAGCGTCATGAACCGAAACCAAGGTCAATCAAATGTCCAGATATCGCTCAAAGCCCCCTCGATTATATATATAACCCTCCGTTCAGTGCACTCTTAGCCATAATATTTCCTTTTGCCCATATTCTAAATTGTGAGAATAAAAAATAGGCAAAGGCTTTTAGTTTTTTCTTCCCTCTGCCTGGAGATAAAAAGGCTAGGAAGGGATTTGCACCCGAGAGTAAGTAACTATTCGTGAGAGATATATATAAGAAGATGTGTAATGCGAACAATTGCATTGGTTAGTGTAAACGCATAGAGGAAGAAGGTGTCTATGGAATTCAATGTGGCATGGGATAGTCTAAGCTCCCATGTGAATACACTCTCTCTCTACCTTCTACAACAGTAGCAAAGGTAAGCCCCATCCGTTTTGCCCTTTTTATTGAGAGAGACCGCAAATCTCTTGAGAGTCCAATCCGCTTTTTTGGTCAATGTGCCAATGAAATTTTTATCAGCTTTACTCTCTTTCACTTCACCACTACGACCGACCGACCACCACCACCACCATCTTTCGTATCGCTATTTCCCATCGCATGCATCGCTTCGCCATCCCATTGCCAGGCCACCGCCATTTAAGCCTCACAGCTTTACCGTCCAGTCCAGTTCATATTCATTCAGTTGGGTTGGTCTGGTGTGTATTCAACACACTACTTATAACTTCCTTGGCTTGGGTTAAACCTTCTTTCAGTCATAAATTGAAAGAAAAATGTTACATAGACCTACTTATCTTTAGACCCACTTACGTTCCTTAGTAGGACAAAGCTTACTTCCACTTTCCACCTTAAGCTTAAGTTATTTAGGGGACTTAAGATAAAAAAAAACAACAGTGCGTAGAAAATTTTTTTTCCCGCCGGCGTATGGGCGTATTGAATTACAAGGACTAGCCATGTGGCTCTCTATAATAATATTTTATAAAATATTAATTAATTAAATTAATTAATTATGAATTAAGGTACCTAAGAATCAGAAACCGTGTGTGATTAGCCTAAGACAACATTGTTAATCAAAGTGAAGTCGAAAATTGTGATTTTCTTGTGTAATTAGTTGTTTTTTTAACGAAATGTTTACATTGATTTTGCATCACTAAAATTATAGTCCTTGTGGTTCTTACGTATTGGGTATAGTGAGTAGGGGTACCGTGCGAATGGTGCCCGCGAAAATTAATCCATTAACCTATTGCGATGTAATTTGATTTTTGCCATTAATTTTAGCATACTCGGCGAGTCAAAATTATAATTAATAAACCATATCAAAACGGACATAAAGAAGTAGCGATAGCTCTTCGAATTTTATTTACTTTGCATTTGCGCCCCGGGGCGCTTATAAGCGCTGCAAGGGCGCTTAAGCGCAGCGCGCTGATTTTCAATACCAACCGTCC
>JAQFZZ010000892.1:0-13742 GCA_034696405.1 Isotoma caerulea
TTTCAAACGGGAAGAACATAATGTTGGCCACCCCAGCGTCAAATGACATCTGGACAGTGTTGGACACCCTGAAGCAAGCAGACATTGCCCTGTTCCTCCTTCCAATAATGGAGCCGATAAGCCCTGAAGGGCTCACCCTTATCAAAGCAGCGAAAGACCAAGGACTGCCCACCCCCTTTATCGGAGTCCTCTCATCCTTTTCAAAAACAGAGGAGAAATCCTTCTTAAAATCCGTGCACAAATCCCTCCCCGTAGATAAAATCTACTCGATAACAAACGCAGGTCAGATTTCGAATCTCCTGCGGATGATCTCCGTGTCAAAGATCACCATCCCTCGTCAGTGGACACAAAGGTCATCCCTGTTAATAGAGAACTACTGTCCCCTGCCTGCCATAGACCCTGCCACCCTTCACCCAAACTACCTTCAAGCGAATGGGCCGGAGAGCAATTGTAACCTTCTGGAGGTCACCGGGGTCATCCGGAGGAAAAACTTGAATCCTTACCAACCGGTGTTGATAAGCGGTGCAGGAACATTTCAAATCTTAAGGGTGGACGTGACGCCCCTGGAAGTGCCCAAGGAGTTTATCTCCCCTGAGCAACTGGAAGTGAAGGAACTAGAGGGAGAAGTGCCTCTCCCTCCTCCAAGGTTCCTCTTAGACCCTTTGAATGTCCCACAGGAGGAAGAGAGTGAGAAGCAGGGCGAGGAGGAGGTGGACCATGACATGGACTCTGACATGGACCAAGACTTTGACGATTTCGATGACGAGGAGGGGGACTCCAGTGATGATGACCAGAGTCAAATGTCTGTTCACAATGGTAAGCATTTCTCAAACTAAAAAGATTTTAGATACGCTTTAAAACGGAGGTTGAGGTAGATCAGGTCTTGAGGTCATAAAAAATTACCCTTTAGTGTAAATGAATGGTTTTATTTTCAGGTGAGATTAAAAAGGGCAAAGGTCGACTACCCAAAGGGACCTCAGAGTACCAGGCAGACTGGCTTGTGAATTCGGACGGAGAGGCAGAAGACGAGATAATCGAGTCGGACGAAGAACGGGCAGGAAGTGACGATGAAAGTGACGATGACGATGATGCTAATGATGAAATGGACTGGGAGGAGGAAAAACGTCAACTCCAAATTTCAAAGGGTAAACATAAGAAAAAAAAATTCTTGAGTAAAAATGATAGAAAAAGTGACAATTCACTCTCTTGTTCTATTTTCAGATGCAAAAACCGAAGCGGAGTTTCCGGACTGGGTGGACACTCCGTTAGAAACGCCAGCCAAAGTGAGATTTCAAAAATACCGAGGGTTGCAGTCGTTCAAAAACTCTGGGTGGGACCCCAACGAAAATCTTCCCAAAGACTACAAAAAGATTTTCCAATTTCAAAACTTTAAACACGTGTACAAAGTGGTGCTGGGACGGAAGGCGGTTGACGATGGTCACGGCTACATTCCCGTGGGACAAAGAGTGACGCTTATATTGAAACCATTGGAGGAGAGTTCGTCACGCGTGGATCAAATGATCGGCTCACGAAACTGACCTCGTTGGTCTCTCTGCTGAGACACGAGACGCGAATGTCCGTCCTCAACTTCCAGCTGAATCTGACGGAAGTGTTGAAGAACAAGGAGGAGCTTATCTTTCAAGTGGGTTATCATCGATTCCAAGCTAAACCTATTCTGAGTGAAGTTTCCCCAGGGAATAAACACAAGGTACTTTCTACTATCTCTATTCAAAACTATTTTGAAACTTAATTGGAAATGAAATGGAAGATAAATTATTTTTTGCGTTTGTGCAGATGTTGCGATTTGGTCAGGTGAATCAAACGTGTATGGCCACGGTGTTTGGTCCAATTATATTCCCACCCGCGTCAGTCTTAGCTTTCAAATCGTCCAAAGCGGAACTCGTAAGTTATTTACTCCCGATATAGCTACTTTATGGAAATGGTTTGTCTGTCTGTCTGTCACTGTCTGTCTTCGCGATAACTTCCCAATGGTTTCATTTATCAACTTCAAACTTGGTGCACATATTCTAGAAGCCAATAGTTTGATTAACTTTGGAGATTGTCCCTGTGGGATTGTCCCAAGGTCACAATAAAAAGGTCAAATTTTTTACCCAAAGTTAATGATAGGGAAAAAATGTTTTCTATATTGCTTCTCTGCGCACTTTCTATGACCTTATAAGCCCCAAAATGAATTATAGAATACTCTAGGGCTACTTTGTTCTACCATATTTACAACAATGGTTTATTTTTTCCTAAACCCTTTAAAAGGCCCATTTTTGGTTTTGGTTGACTAATTAACTCGTGAGTCAGGTGTGCTTATTAAAATATGTTAATGTTTTAAGGTTCCAGTGGGAAGCGGAAGTCTATTCTCGCTAGACCCAAGTCGACTGATAATCAAACGCGTCCTCCTAAGTGGCCATCCCTTTAAAGTGTCCAATAAGAAGGCAGTAATTCGGTTCATGTTTTTCAACCGAGAAGACATCGAGTGGTTCAAACCAATCGAGTTAAAAACCCGATACGGTCGAAGAGGTCACATCAAAGAGACACTCGGTAAGTCCCTTATTCAATATAAATAAATTATAATAAAAGCTAAGGACCGTGTATAACTAATGGGGAATTAATATTGTGTAGGCACACACGGACACATGAAGTGCGTGTTTGACGGAGCGATGAAATCTCAAGACACGGTGCTCATGCCGCTGTACAAGCGAGTCTTTCCCAAGTGGAACTACGAACCTCAAGTCCCTTCTTACACCATCTTTGACTCTTATCTGAAATAATTCACCCTTCACCTTTCACCTTCGAATAGAATACAGACACTCGCAATTCTTTAATTATTATTAATTTTAGAGATTTATTAAAGTATCACACGCGTTTACTTTTAAACAAAATAGTTGACCTTTGACCACAGTTTGGATTTTTATTACTTGAGCTGGGGCACGTTTTCAATGGGGAAATCTGCGAGCATTTGAGCGTAGCCTTTTCCTTGCGGATCTGCAATTTAAACATGTCAAAATATTTTTGAAAGGTCAAAGGGCACATGGCTTAAAGGGTTATAAAAGTACCTGGATTGAGAGCAGCGATTCCTCCGCCTCCGAGGGATTTTTCCAGTACGAAATTAAGTCCATCAATTCCAGGCACTTCATATCTACACACACAATGTTCAAAAACTTTTATATTTTTAAAATCGTCTTATATATTTCCTAAAAATGTTTCTGAATGAAATTGCTTACCGTGTACAAAGATGAGGTGCTTCTTGAATGAATTTATGCTGGAAATATTTGCGGACTAGTTGGGTGCTCAGTTGACTTTTGATGAAGGGATAGAATGAAGGGTCCCTGGCGATGACTCCGATGTTGCAAGTGTCCCCTTTGTCTCCACTTCGAACCCACGCCAACTCACTCAATTTATAAGAATTGGCTCCACTCGCTGGAGCAACTTCATTGTCAGAGGTTGACGCTGCAGAAGAGAATCTCTCAATTTCCTCTAAACTAGTTACAACTGATTGGGGCGCTTTGTAAATTTCTTCGTGGCCATCCGAAGTGACGATTTTTATTTCAAACTCTGTTTTCGGGTGCAAATAAGAGAAAAATCGGAGTAAAGGGGAAGGTTTGGGCCGTCCTGAAATTACTGTCGTTAGCCCAGGGGCCATTCCAGTCCCTGCTGACGCTATCTCTTTCGCGAATAACTGCAAATTTCAAATATTTCAAAATTGCAAGCGTCCAACCTTAATTTTTCACGAAATTATTGAAATACCTCGAGCGCTTTTTTCTCCGAATGATGAACAGCCATCCAGAGAACAGCGTCTCTAGTCTCTAAATTCTCTTTCCTGTGTAATAACAAAAAATATTAGTCTACGCTTTCTTTTAGGTCAGAGGGCAGATAAAGATTTTAAATTGATGTAACCTTGCATTGTGTCCATACGCTTCCTCTGAGCCTAGAATTTGAACATGAGTTCGAATAAAGTCGGGTAGCATTCCAATTTTGAATAAGGCTCGTGACCTGGCAATAATCGCTTCCGCTGTCTTGTGACCTTTCTCTCGGGATTTGGGACCGATTATTGGACACACTGCCGTACACTTCCAACCGTCTTGGAATGTCCCACCTGCCACAAAATCCGTTTTTTAAAAAATTACAAAAAATTTTGAAAAATTAAATCCCGAGACCTTTGACCTCTAAAGACTTAAGATTCGCTCAAGAGCCTTCTAAAATGACCCAAGAAGGACTTACCAACTTTATAAAAGGAAGTGGGGGCCCTTCCTTTGGCTCCCGTGACCCTAACAATCCCATCGGCTTCTTGGGTTAACTGGACATTGGAGAAATCGCAAATGACGTCAGGAAGAAGATAAGCCCTGGGGTCACCGATTTCATAGAGGAGTTGCTCAGCGACTGTGCCCCTTGTGACGAGTCCTCCCGTCCCTTCCGGTTTCGTGATACTGAATGAGCCATCTGGTTCACAAACTGCGATGGGGAAACCTACCAATAAACGAACCATTTAATTAATAGTCACTCTTTTTACTCTATTTCAAATTCATTAAGTGTGAACGGACCATTGTTCTCCCATCCGGAGACAGACTCCCAATCAGTGTAAATGCCCCCTGTGGCCTGCGCCCCACACTCGATCAAGTGACCTGCCAATGAGCCCTTTGCCATAAGGTCAAAGTCATCCAACCTCCATTTGTACTACAATTAAGTCAAATAAATCATTGTAAAGGGCAATGGGAAGGCAGTCGGACAGACAGAGCATTCTCATAAAGTAGCTTAGCTACTGTTTTCATACGGAATGAATGAGAGGCCCAAGCGCAAGGGCAGAGTCTGTACATCTCCCCGTGATAACCACATCAGCTCCAAGGTCAAGGGCTCTACTTATCGGACCTGCTCTAAGGTCAAAGATCAACTCTATTAATTCTCCTTTTAATTACTTGCATTAATTTTATATAGTGCGTAGGTGCCATTACCCCAGATAAGCATTGGCACTTGTGATCGTCCCTGGATTTGGACACTGATCCTTGCCCATGTGTGCCTTCTTGTGGAGGAGGTCATCGCCAGTGACAAGGGCCACTTTGAGGTCATCCACTCCCAGTTTCTTGGCCAAGTCCATGAGTGTGGTCATGCAGGCTGAAGGGTTCACTCCCCCTGCATTTGTCACTATTTTCACCCCTGCCATAATTTCAACAATTTTTAAAATTTTCAAGAACTGCTAATTAAAAATGGAGGAATTTAAGGGTTGGAATGAACCTTGTTTTTTGACAAGCGGTAGAAGGGGCCCTACACTTTGGGCGAAATCAGGACAGAATCCACCCAACTGAGGATTTTTATGTTTGGCAGCGACCAAAAGGGACATGGTCACTTCGGACAGGTAGTCCAACACTAAATAGTCTAACTTTCCAGTCCGCACCAACTGAGACGCTACACAGGATATTACATAGGACAATTAAATAATTCAATTATGTCCATAAGGTAATCGAGAAGGATAAGGAATTTAGTGAGTGGTGGGTGGAGACTTGCCCGCAGTGGGTGTGTCTCCCCAGAATCCACTGGCACAGCCAATTCGAACTGCACTGTACCATCTTCTTAGGGGTTGATGATTAAGGGTCCGTCGTGGTGGTGGGACACTTCCCAACTTGACCAAACTAAATCCCCTCATATCATTTATTTCTATTATAATTAATTGTCTGGAAACTCTTGTCAGTATATTTTGACATTCATTATAAGGGCAAAAGAATTAAATTCATAAAAAATCTATAAAACAAAACTAATAAATGATTTTAAATTATTTTTCATAAACTCTATCCTATACTAAATTATGAAGGATTCACGCTGTCTGTTTTCTTTTTTCACTTGTCTCATCAATAATTCTCAGATTTTGGCTCTTTATAAGCCACACACTTTCCATAACTTTGTCCAGTCAGATTCCTCAAAAGTGTAAACCCAACAAAGACAAAGTTTTCGTAACTCGTTTCAACTGTCATATAATAATGCACATACATATAATGTAGATCTACATTTCCCAGACTCATCTGTCCAACTTTTTAAAGACTCTCTAAGATGGAAAGCTAATTGCATTTTGGAACAGTTTCCCAAAATCTTGGTTCTTTCAACTTTTAACTGGTAATAATTTATATGGTTAAATGCCATCTCATAAATTTAAGAAAAGCAACTAAATTTAGTGATACGGCTATATGGAATTATTGTAAATTATCTCAGTGTCAGGAATGTGAAAGTTCAATTGATTTACAAATAAATTCTCTTTCTATTTCATCCCTGAGTGAAATCTTTATTTCATGCACAATCAAATGGACATAATATAGAAAGGAAATAAAAACTGTTCAAAGAATCAATCGGACTTTTACTTTTATTCTTAATTTGATGGCTAAAAGGGAAACACTTATAAAAGTCTTAATGGATAGTAAATGTGAGACAGGCAAGAGTGAGTACTGGAACGCCCTTAAGTCTAACACCAATGGAGGGACCATTAGTCTCATTTAATTTGATGGGCGGGGGCGTGGTGCTCGGAGTGACCCATTTGTTCCCATCTTTGTCATCATTGCACTTATCTTGGTCACAGGTACACTGCTGTGTCTCCTCCACTCCCTCATCTGTACTACTCGCAGGAAGATAAGCACAACCCAGGCTGCCCTTATTCCCTTTACACTCTCGATGAATCATGAACTCTAACCCTCGAGTCTTGAACACTTTCAAACAAATCTCAGACGCTGTAAACACGCACAATAAATCAATTAAATCACACTGTCAGTAAAAGGGAGCGTAGGCCCGTTCAAAGCCTTCATCCTGAGTTTACTATCCAAGTCTGATAAGTATAAAGATAACTTCTTATTGTAGTAGACTAGAAGGATAAGTGATTACAATTGCAGTTGATCAAGAGAGAGGATGGCACTTGTCCAACGGTGCTGCTTTTGCATTGTTCATCCGACTCTTTTTGTTCCACCACACCCCAACTTGTTCCATTCTCAAATGTAGAGTCAAAGAAACAAGAGTAGCACTGCACACCTGTCCCCACCCCCATATTTAATTAAATACCTTTTACCTATAATTAATTATTCAAGTGATAATTGTTGGAAGTGAATTTACCCAGAGATGAGTGGGGTAACAGAAGCAATCCCCCCACAACTATTACAATTATAAAATGTAAATTTACAAAAGACATGATAATAACTAATTAACCTACTACCCTTTTATCCACTTCTTATAATTTCTTATCTCATCAGATTAATTAAGATTACTCATAAAAGATTCTCATGAAAATGGAGAGAAATTGCTATTGCCTAGGAGAGTACCCTCAAATCAATTCAACGTGGTAATGTTGCTTCATGGGTTCAATTCCCTCATCTAAACGTCTTGAGGAAATATTTTATTTGTAAAAATGATAAATACTTGTTTAAAATTTTCGGTACTACTGTTTCAAACCTTATTTAATTTGTTCAATACTAATAAAATTCTGAAAATAAATCATATGAAAGTGTTTTCAACTAAAACAATAGATACCTACTCAATCAAAGGGTGCTTAACAACAGCGGTTGTAGGGTTTAAACTTTTATTTCAAAAACCTTCTTCGATCAAGTACAATGATTAACTCATTCAATTTCTACTTGTACAACGAAGAACAAAGAACACTAGCAATTATTTTAGCAATTATTTCTATTATAATTTTAGCACTTATTTTTACAATAATTTTAGCACTTATTTTTCTAATAATTTTTCCAATAATTTCTAGGCGAGAGAGATGTTAACACTTTGAAGAACTTAATATACTAATTTATATAGATTTTTTCTTACTATTTTTGTAATAATTTTTGCACTAATTTTCGCATTAATTTTTGCAATCATTTTTGCAATCATTTTTGCAATCATCCTTTCAATCATTCTTTCAATCATTCTTGCAATTATTTTTGCAATCATTTTTACAATCATTTTTGCAATCATTTTTTGCAATTGTTTTGTTGATACCAACCCATCCTAACGTAACCCATAATTTGTAAAATATACTATCTTATATTTCAACTTATACTAAACTAATTCTAGCCGTTTTACTCGTCCCGCAACACTTTCTGTTTGTATAAAATCCAATGCGTTTATGCCCAACTACAGCATCCAAATAAAATTGTTCCGATAATCTATTCAAGTTTAAGGGTTTCATTATAGTTACTTTATCCATATAAAAAATACAGACTCAAAATTGAAGTAAATCATAAATGAATGTTGCCTTGTAAAGAGGACTTACATTTCGAATAATTTCCTCTGCTCTGATTAAATCCAAATCTCGAGCTAATCCCCGTCAAATACAGATGAAAATTAAATTCTGATTAATATTAGTTAAAATATTAATATGATGGAATACCTAGCTCTAATCCACTTGAGTAGAAAGGCATCAGTTCGTTGTTCCTCATTCTTAAGAAGTTCCTTCAATTGTTCACGAAACTACAAGCAAATAAATCATTTCAAATTTCCAAACTCTTTTTTGAAAGACCCTTTGAAATACTTAAATTATTTGAAATTAGAATGTTGCGTTCCTCTGGAGAGTCTCTCTCTGGTCTGTGGGTGATCAACACCCAGGCTGAAAAATAAATCATTCATTTCCTTAAAAATGTTTTTTATTTCTAATTATTCTAAGATGGATTCATGCGGTTGATGCGGTGCTAAACTGAACCGTTTATAATTAAATGTCTTTGTAGATTAAATAATTATTGTGATTAGCATCATCACATGGACTTATCAATCACTCCCATTCTGTAATAGTAATAAAAACATGTGGGTTTTCCTTATAGAAAAGAAATAGAGATGATTGCCAATTTAAATGGGTATGAATTTGATTAAGCTTTGCATCGATTGTGATGTGCATCAAATCTCCATCTAATAAAACACTATTGAAATGAGAGAGACTCTCCAGTGAATAATTCATGGGACTAATGGACCATGGATAGAAATACAGATGATGATAAGATGATAACCTTCGGATGTGGAAACATAGCCTTGACTATCTCTCTCAACTTTTTTCTCCCAACTCAATAAAGTAGAGATAAATTTACATTAAATAATGCAAGTCCGATCGAGTCTCTGTTCAATCTCACTTTTAAATATGAATATTTTACCATAATATGCATTTAATTATTTTTATCTAAAAAAAGTAGTTGGATGTCCAATGGAGAATGGGACAACTATACAAATTACAATTCAATGAGTCTTCCAATCTTCTTCTCTCTCTCACTTAATCCCATATAACTAAAATTTCATATTTTTTAAACTCGCACTTTTAAAACGCTTCCAAAATGTCAGCAACTTTTGATTTCGGAGGAAAGCGAGTCCTCGTCACAGGAGCAGCTAAAGGTCCACAACACAATTTCATTTAAAAAAAGCAAACTTTTTTAACTTCAGAGAAATTCTCAATGAAGTGTTTTCTTTGTCTTATTCAGGACTGGGTCGATCAATCGTGTCAAAGTTCGTCTCATCCGGAGCCACCGTTTTCGCTCTCGACATCGATGAAAATGCTCTGAAGGAATTAAAAGCGCAATTTCCAAGCGTTCAAACAGTCCATCAGGATTTAATGGATTGGGAAGGAAGTCGGGCAGCGGTGGACGCTTTGGCTCCCATTCATCATCTTATCAACAACGCTGGCGTGGCTGAAGTTCAGTATTTTCTTGAAATCACACCTCAAAATATTGACAAGTAATTTAAATATAGATCCACTTTATGCAATCAGAATTGATTATCGACGCTTATCAATAATATTTATGCTTATCAATGCTTATATTGTGAATTTCAAGGATTTTTGGGGTAAATTTCAAATCATATGTGAATTTGAGTCAATCGATGGCGAAAGGATTGAGCCGCACCGGAAGTGGAGGTGGAACCATCGTCAACATCTCTTCAATCGTAAGCCCCTGCGCAAATTATTTAAAACTTTCAAAGAATCGAGGGTAAACGCTTAAAACACTGCGTGTCAATAGTTGGACGATAAGAGTGTGAAAGGGACAGGGATGTACTGCTCCAGTAAAGCGGCCGTGCGAATGTTGACCAAGACAATGTCGCTTGAACTGGGCGCTCAGAAGATCCGGGTGAACTGTGTTCGACCCACGGTCATGCCCACCGACATCCTTGGTAGCCACACAATTAACCTGACCATAGATAATAATCACATCTAATTAATTAATTAATAAATTTAATTAATTCCAGGGGGTGCAACTCCAGCTCCATTGTTGAAGGAAATCGGTGACGAAGTGGTCCGATTTTGCCTAGACAGACAAGTTGAGAAGCGTATTCTAACGGTGGATGAGACTGCCAACGCTGTGCTTTATCTTTCAAGCGAAGCGTCTTCCATGGTCAATGGATCGAGTATTCTTGTGGACGGTGGACTCTACACTTCTTAGACTTAATTCAACCATAAGTTTCGGATGATATTGATCACTCACTCCCCAATAGTCCCCAATCTCAATTTTATACCCTCAGAACTTTAAACTATTTCAATTTCAAATCAATTTACTCAAATTTAAAAATTTAAAAAAATTATGAAAGGAGTTTATAGAAAAACTATTAAACATTTAATCTGAGTGCGTCAAAAACAGAACAGGTCCGAAATTAAGTGACCATATGCTTTTTTGTTCTTAATTAATTCTTTATTTTTGCTCCTGACTAAAAAAATTAAAAGAGTCAACTCAACATCGGCTTTTCAAAACATTTCTCATTTAACAAGTATTAAAGATTTATTTAAAAAGTCTTCGGTTTAACTAACTTAAGCGTATAAAAATAAAATAAACATTTTGATAAAAACGTAACAAAATGAGTTTAAATTAAATTCCTTAAAAAACAATACATTTGGCATATTTATGAGTTTGTGAAGTAAACGTTGGTTGTCACTGTGGGACAGATTGTTCCACTTGTTGTGGCACTTCAATTTGTTGTTGTTGTTGTTGTTGCTGAGGGTGGAGCACACCCTTCGTACTTCCGAATAACTTATCGGCCATGGTGTCCATGACGAAGCCCACCGCAGGGTTTCCCTCCGCATATGTCATCGCCTTGTCAATGACGTCGACCACACCCCTGGGGAAATACATGATCTTTCTCCCTGTCTCCATCCAAGAGCCTAAAGTGTCCATCAGACCCTGTGGCTTCTCAATCTCATTCTCCCCGTAACCTTCATCACTGAGGCCGGAGTAAGGGGCCGGCGCTATCGTCACTGGCCCTGTCGTCGCTATCAGCACAGACGGACTCACTAATTGTGACTGAGGCCTCAACTGTTGCTCTTCTAGTTGTTGCTGATTCGGCCCTGGGTGGGCTCTACCTTCTTGGGGGCCAAATCGCCCTGTTGGTGGAACCTGTTGTGGGGCAAACTGACCTTGTGGGACAAATTGACCTTGTGGTTGTCCTTGTTGTGGGGCAAACTGACCTTGAGGTTGACCTGGTTGTGGGGCAAGCTGACTTTGAGGTTGGCCTTGTTGTGGGGCAAGCTGACCTTGTGGGGCAAACTGTCCTTGAGGTTGTCCTTGTTGTGGGGCAAACTGAGCTTGAGGTTGACCTGGTTGTGGGGCAAGCTGACCTTGAGGTTGTCCTTGTTGTGGGGCAAACTGACCTTGAGGTTGACCTTGCTGAGGAGCCTGTGTCTTTTGAGTGGGCACAGGATGTGAGAAAACAGGAATGGAAGAGTGAATCTGAGGTGCAGAAGTTGGAGCCTCTGTTGCCCCAGCGTTAAAATTCTGAAGATGTGAATGACTTGAGATAGACTGTTGAGGACTCTGATCCTCCGGAGCGTCCTCATACTCATCTCCAAGATCATCGTCATAGTTGTCATCAAAAGGCTGTTCCGTCGTAGTGGTCACTCTCTTCCCCTGCTTTACTTCCTTCCTCTGTTGTGAGTGTGGTTGTTTGGTGACCACAGTAGGCGGCTTCTTCGTGAACTCAGGGGGCAGATGAAAGACGAGCACTTCATGTGGTTTACGCGATTTGGCTTTGAGTGGGGCCTCTTGAGACTTCACTTGAGTCACTTGGGACTTTGCATAGGAGTGTTGACTCTCGCCCACGTCCACGTCCCTGTATCGAATGACCCTTGACCCCGGACTGTTATTGGGGTACTGATACTGGGCCCAGGTGTCCGACCCTTGCGAACTCATAGGATCTTCTTGATATTGGTCATAAATGTAACCCCCTTGGTGGTGTCCTATTTGACGGACAAACTCAGAAGACAAGGCTGACATGACGGGCTGGCTACTTCCGGCGATGGTCTTTGACCTTTTTAAATTCTCAGCTGAGGTCAAGTAGTCGCCTAGAGTGTCGATGAATTTATCATTTGACCAGAATCCTTCATGGCTGTGAATTTGACTTTGGCTTCGGGATGTGGGGTAAGAATGTGACACGTGGACGCTGAACACACCAAGCGTTAACGCTATCCACGGAGTTAGATAGCGAACCTTCATTTTCTTCTCACAACTCTAAAATTATAAAAATAACGTGTCTTTAAGTTCAATAATTCTTTTAAAACCGGAAATTCGAAATATTTTTTTAAGTCTCCTCAGACTTTAAATTGCATTTCTTGGCTGATCCGACATTTATTTTACACTGTTCAGTTTTAATTGAAACATTTAAAACCAATAAACTCTCAGGTTTAAAAATTTTTAAATTTAACATAAAGAAGAATTGAATTAAAATTAAAGGCTTTAGAGAAATCAAAAGTTTAAATTGGAAACATCGTCCGTCCCACTTAAAATTAAAATCTTTAGACAAATACTTTTTATGTTAATTAATAATATTGGTTAAAATGGATAAATCAAAGGAATAAAAGAACAAACCTGAGAAATGAGTGGGTAGTTCCTGTGTCACTCCCGAATTTCCCTTATTTTTTGAAAACGTCTACTTTCAAACTCTTAAACACTTTTCATATATCTCTCTAATGAAGTAATCAGATTAATCTATTGAATGAGTCTAAAATTTCTATCTCTGATTAGACAAAAGATGTATAAAAGTGTGTGTAGCTGAAAAGAGTTTCTAACAATGACTGATCTGTTGTGGGCCACATCTCACTTCCTCTCTTTCACTAAATAAATTATAGTCTATTTTTTTCTATAGAAATAATTTTTACCAAAAGAGATCGAGTGGTCACCCCTTCCTTGCTTCATCATATTCATCTTCCAAAATCATTAGAAAAAAAACAACACGATAAAAAAGGCGAATATGTCAAATCTCATAAAATTTCATAACGAGTAAAAAACGCATGGGAAATTACAGAGAGTCAAGTTGAATTCGTTAGATTAGAAAGTTTGAGAGAATTATATGCACTTGAGGTTATATAAGTCATTTAAAGAGATGAGAAGAAACATATTTTGTTAGGTAATCAAAGTAATATTTAAAAAACCGGTATATCATCCCATTCTTTGACCACAAACAATGTACAAACAATGTGTTTTGCAACTCTTATTATACTTACTATCTAAGCATTGTTGAATGGATAAAAAAATGAATTTGATTTATGAATGGGTCGAAGAATGGAAAGCTTCACAGCTCTAATGTTTAACTAATTGGTTAAAAAATGATCACGTAGACCGCATACACTTGTTTTTATACATCCATAGACATATATGTACATTTAATTCATCTTTAGTGTAATCCAAGTGCAGCCTCTATAGAACCGGAAGGAAATGAAAAGGAGAAGAATAGTGATCTTTCCAAATGTCAAAATACTCCTCAAGATTTCTCCCCATCCCACCCAAGTCCCTTTACTGAGGGAGGACACAAAA
>JAQFZZ010000893.1:0-13737 GCA_034696405.1 Isotoma caerulea
TTTTGTTCTAATGAAAAGGATGCGTAAACTGGAGAATCTTTTCTGGTCATGGTAGTTTACTTCAGTCTGTGCACTCTAGTCGTCTGATTTTAATTATTACGAAGGAATAAATAAATGCATCTGAATTTTAAACTTTTCTATTTGTACAATTACAAGGGTATTATAAGTCTGATATACATGATAAGCTATGGTACTATCAATGTAACATGGTACGAAATATCCTTTTGATTGAACGGAAAGTGGAACCACATGCCAGGCTTCAGTGTAAAACAAAAGGTAAACGCTCAGTCGGGAGCCGGTATGGTGATTTAGGAATGTTTTTATAATAAAACATCACCTGCCTGGATATTTGCTTCTTGTCAAGGACTACAATGAAATGTGACTTTAGTTTGGTCTGGAATCACTCTACTCGCATGATCGTAATACACAATTGTCGTTTCATTATCTGGCGAAGGAAGGAGGAAACTTTCCCTTCATATAGAATTGCCCTGGCTTTGGCTTGATGGATTGAATAGAAATTAGGTATGCATGATTCCCCCTGGAATTAATCTTTATTACCTGGATGGAATCTAGGTAGGTTGGGGCATCCACAAGAATGTAGGTGAGTCAAGCCGGTACTTGTCCATCTAGACCAGACCCACTCTGGTTTCTCTGGAATATCCAGTTTTCAAAAGTAAAAACTTAGATTTCATTTACGTAGGTAAGGTAAAGGTAAGTAAGCTTACTTACCTTTCAGTAGTCTAGTGTTACATTATTTAAATTATTTTCCTCTATCCTCTTTACAATAGATGATGAATGAGTAGAGTGAATTGAATTGGAAATTGAAATAGATGAAGCCAAACCAAACCAACGAAAGCAAAGAGCATTCATGCGGGTAAAGTTTTTTCCGATTTGTATTTAACGTAAATTGGGTAGGAAGTCCAAAAACTGACTGTATTCAATCCAAAGCATTAAAATTTGAATGTGTATCTGTGTTACAGGAAGAATTTGAATTTAGTAGAGAATAATATTAAGATTTTTTATCCCTGTCATCATGAGGAACTGAACACTTCTCGTGCCGGTTTCATCTTAAATAATTTCGGTATCAGATGACAAGAGAACCCGTACATCCGTCTTTACTATCCTTCTTAGAATTATATGCATTATAATACAGTGAAAAAGACTAGGGCATACCCTCGTAAATGTCCTGCTGAGCATTATATCCCAATGTCATGCAATAATAGGGCGCATCCTTCCTTCCTTCTTTTATCCCTTTTATCCAGCATGAAAGTACGGTATTATACTATACTATGGTATTTATTAGGTAATGTGTGCATGTTAGATCTTCCACAGAAAAAGGATGAGGAAGAAGTCTTAAGTATGCAGTTTTTTTATTATATATTTTTTACAATCTTTTCATGAAAATATACGCTTTTAGTAAAATAACTATAATATTAGGAGTGAATAATATCACTTTGGAAAACTAATAGATACATAAAAAGCAATAAGCAAGAAGAGTTGTTTTTGTTCTTCCGATGTCTGTTTTCTTCTTATCCATCTCAAAGATCCAAAGAGAGAGAGAGCGCAATGGGTTGGGTGGGATAGATAGACTCAAGTATTTTATATTTGTACTTATTAGTTAGACACAAACATTCATTCCTTTCCATTGCATCCTTATCTCAAAGAATAATTTACAGTGGGAATGGAAAGAGTCTCCGAGAAAATTGTCTATGTATAGAAGAAAAAGATTAGAAGATTCAATCGGTCTTATTAGACTTGTTTGGTAGTGGTGGCTCTGGTTCTTAGCAGTAAATAGTAAAATGCTTCTGAGTGTCGATGTTGAACTTATCTTAAGCCTTCTTCTTTACTCTGTCTTCCGAAATCGTATTCACTTTTCCATGTTACAATGCCACATTGAAGAAGCAGGGTTGGATTCTTGAGAAGAATCTTCACTTTCAATCTTAACGAGTCCTTGGTTTGGTCCCACCACCACCCAGGCATTGCAATTCGACAAACTTCAAATGATCCTCTGATATTATAAAAGAATTATCTCCACAAGGTCCTTAGCAAATACGTATAAGATTTTTGGTGAGAAAAGCAATTCCTTCTTGTTGGTCTTTTAGCAAGAATATTAGACTTTTTGCTGTTCATTGTATTCTATTCTATATAGCTTTCAAACTTTCAACCCATCCAGCCTCCACATTCAACATTCCTTCCAGACACAATAATGTTATACCTATATTTTTGCTTTGGAGAAACTTTTAAAGAGAAATAGTCAAAAGGCTAACGAAAGATGTAGAAAAGAAAATGCCTTCGTATATTTAACCTTAAGTACAATAAGCACAGGATAGAAAGATGAAGAAGAAAAAAGTGATATTAGTTAGGTAACTCTCATTTCATCTTTCAACTTCTGTTGTGTATCCACAATGTTGGACTGTAAACCATGTTAAATACACAATGCATAGAAAGGAGGGATGAAAAGTTCTTTCTAATGAAATGTTTACATTCACATTCCAACTATTCCAAGCTTTGGTTTATGAGGGAGGACCCACACTGTGGAACATTACATCCATTTCGAAAAAAAAGTAGACAGGTAGACACGGCACGGTTTTTCGTCCCATTCCTTTAACTTACCTTAAGTGCGTAAGGAAGCCTGGCTAGGGTAGAGTAGTCTTAAGTAAAAGACGTTGACCAAATAAACTCAACGACTCTAAACAGTCTAAACGCTATAGACACTTTTGCTTCATATATTATTTTATGTAATCAGTCTTTTAGTTATAGATGCAATGTGTGTATTTTATTTTTTTAAATATAATATCACCCGATCATACTTTGCCAGTTGAACATGAAAACCCATTTAAAATTATTTTTTATTTGTACTTATTACATGCTTTGTCGTTTTTGATTCTAAAATCTTCCCTTGGGGAGGTGTAGGATTTATTCGTGTATGAAAGATGAAGTGCAGGTTCTTTTTTATTTTTAAATTTTAATGGATTTATGAATCATGGGATGTGATGTGTGTAGTAAGAAATGAGAGAATTATTTAACCCTTTCTCAAATTGAATGGCTAATGTCACCTCTTGTCACCATACCTATTCAAACATTGACATTTATCTAAGGCTGAACAATTTCAATACTTAAAAAAAATAATATTCCCAATATTACGATGGCTGGTGTGGTGACTATGGTACTTGGTACCGGTTACAATAATTGAGACTAATTTTTACAAAAATGATATTTAGAGGGTGTAAAGAAATATGCAGTTGTAAGTTACCTGTTTATGACACTTGTAAATCCTAAAAAGTCACAGCAAGTTGAACTTGAACGGTACAGTGGTTATATAAATATAATACTTCCAAAGTCATAAAATGGTTTGCAAGTCAATTTAAAATGACAGGAATATTTATGACCTTGTGAATTTTTACATTTTGATCGAATGTTATGACAAAAGAAGACATTTATAATGGCTTTTAGGCTGTAATAGACAGGAAGCATTAAAGCATTAATAGGGTGACTAAGGTGCGTAATTTTTCGTGTGTGAGCATTAATTCACTAAACGGATGATTGTTTTGACTGTAGCGGAAGGAAGTCTGGATGATGTTTCGATTTCTGCTCGATTCTCTCGAGAAGTGGTTTTGGATGCTGCATTTTTCACCTCACCCAGTCGACCCCGGTTCCTTACCCAGTTGTTTGAAAAGGCAGGAAGCCACCGGCCTAACTTTCCACCCCGGTCTCCACTTGCAACTTTAACGAGGAAAAGTGTCGAGCGTCTTAAATCGATTGATAACCGAAGGGTAAGTGCATTCTAGAATTTTAACTTAGCTTGAAGTTTATAAATGACACCAAGTTTTACTCCAAGAAGGTTAGCATGCATTCATTAATGCCCTATTTTTGGAACTTCTTTCATTTCACAAATACTGTGATTTGTCTCACATTTCTATTACGCTTACCCACACCCTTATCACTATTACTTAGTGTAAGTGTCAACCATTCAAGAGTTTTACTTCCTCCCACCGATACTTCACTGATGAAGTGTGTCTCAGATAACCAGATGGGCAAACTAACTTTTAAAGTTTTATACTTTTCCTTGTAGCTTCATAAATTACATACCAAAATGAGAAACTTTTTTTTGCACAGGTTTATGAGATTTTATTGGCGTGGGTGCCAGAATTTCATGATACCATGATATTAAATTACGAGTGAGCATGTAAAACTAAACTACATGACAGATAAATATTTCCCCATTTGATTAATTTATCGTAGCCGGCAAGTTTTGCAGCTTTAAGAGATTGGAAATTGGATGATTATTTGGATGAGAAAATCGCAACATTGGATAAGAAGAAGCAATCAGCGGAAGAACTGAGTCGAGCTTTAGCTTCACCATTTCCAAGTCAATTAGTCCAAGTGGATGTAACTGGTCAGGGTTTTGATCGAATGAAAAGAAACCGAAGATCTCTTGTGGTTCATACGAAAAGAATACGGAACAAAAAGCGACGAAATACCATATGTGGTTCTATGCCGAACAAAGAGTAAGTCAACCAACCGTATTTTATGTATTTTTCTCTAAGAATAATTTCGTTCCATATTTGGACATCACTAATCGCTTGAATGGAAGAGGATGATGATGAGTAAGCTGTTCTAAACTATGCGTGGAGTAAATAAAATCTGCATTTTTGTTCTTATTCAACGAGGCTGAACAAAGCGGCCGGCGACAGTACATTAAATAATTTAAAGCGTTTCAAGGTGATGGTAATGTAATGTTAATATGAATACGTGTCCTTCTTCGATAATAATGATGGGCAGACCACTTTAGATGTCAGATTTAAAAAATAACATTGTATATAATTTTAAGCTTTTTTATTTAAAAAAAATGAATGTGCTTGGTGGATTGGATGGAAGGAACTTTAAGACAAAATGCCTAATCAGACTAATTGCTATGTAGGTGTGGAATACAAACGAGCTTTTCCTCTGTGAACTCTCCAACGGAAGATAATAATAAAAAATATGGGATTGATTCCGGCCATTGGAGCAGTTGCACTAGTTCAGCCCAGGATGGTCCACATGGTCCTACGAGCACTTCATCAGCTCCTTCTCCATGGGATCCGACGTCGCTTTCAACCTCCTCTGATTTCCTTTTTGATGACGAGGATCGGTGTCTCACTCCTCAGCTTGAGAATTTCACGGTAATAATAAAACATGATAAAAAACTAGGTGTGTGATGTGCATTAAAATCTAAAGAATGCTTTGGGGTCTGCGTCTGGTCTGGTTTCAGAGTGAATGAAGTTTTACGGTTTTTGCTCTTGTTTTTATTTTACTGTCGTCAACTAAAATTATTTCAACAAAATATGCGGGGATATAGTCTAACTTGCTTCAAAGTCTTATGTTTTATGACCTCAAATTGACCTTTTAAAAATATCTTGTCTTCCTCTTAGGACGGCCTTGTCTCCGACTCAGACTCAGTTGACACAGATGGTTACTTCACATCCTTTCGAAGTGACTGCGGATTTCCAAAGTCAAATAAGAAATCTCCCTTGAGCACCAAAGAAGAAGGGAAGGATAACTCAACCTCCTCAGGTTTAAATGGAAATAATACAACGACTTCTACAGAGAATGAGTATGAATTGTTCGGAAAGGGTTCTACAAGTACAACGGCTAGCTCATGTGGAACTGTCGTGCTTAGGAATAAACCTAATCCGCCAGCTAGAACGACATCAGCTGAGCATCTAATTGACAAGAAGTCACAGTCTGTAAGTCCAAACCTCCCATTGTCAACTGGGGGAATCGTTTAATGTTTTTTTAATCTTTGAAAAATATTTGGGACATTTTTGACATTTAAAGGCAGCAAGGATAGAAAAGCGTGGGCTGAGAGGGAACGGTTATTGCATAAAAAAGTAGATGAAGATGAAAGGAATGAATAAATATGCATTGTCAGAGGTTTTAATAAAAAACGCATGCATCATTATGTCCGTGGATGAAACATGAGAAGAGGATGGGAATGAGGATTAGAAAGATTATAAAGTACAATATGTAGTTAACAAGGGCCATAATAAAGAATCAGATTACTTTTTAAGTTTGTCATGTCACTGTGCATGAGTACTTGAGTACATGAGTGAGGGAGTGACATATTATAATCAAAAATACCTTTTCTCTCTGAAAAATATTGAATCTGCATGAATACATATTTTATTAATGGTTTTGAATTGAATAATCTTTTGAAGCAGGATGAAGCTGATGAATGGGAAGAACGAGTAAAAAGGAAGTCATTGATTGAAAGAGTACCTTCTCTCGTGGTGGTCACACCCTCTCCAAGTTGTTCCTCAGAAAGCCCACCACCATTAAAGGACCCAGGGTTGGGTTTAGACACAGAAGAATCAGACAGAGACAGTGGAAGGATTACACCAAAGGCTGAAGACTTTTTGCAAAGCAATGGAAGTGAATGTGGGACTTTAAGTGACACTGACTCCGAGCTCCGAGGAGATTTCAAACTTACAGAGCTTCCACTCCGACCCTCAAGTACAAGCAGTAGTACAGGAACTGCTAGTAGTGGAAATAGCACTTTGACTCTCACAAGCTGTGCTACAGGATTACCACAACCCGATGTCATTCCGGATGTCCAACAATTACAAATAATTCGCACAAAGGGAACTCCAAAGTTGGACGTAAGTAGGGAGTACTACTCCCTTGATACTGTTCTCTTGGGCTCTTCTTCCGAGGAAGAGCGTCGTCAATTATTGCAAAATGTAAGTGACGAGGTCAAGACGAACACTTTAAATGGAGTTTTGAATTCAAATTCAAATGCTACTACCACACCCGTAGTAGCAAACGGAAGAGTTCAATCTCCCCAAGGCTCTGCTACATCTGGCAAGATAAGAGGTGCAAGAGTAGTTTTAGATGCGAATGGGGAAATCATCTTCGCTTCAGAGACGCTTAGGCGCAAGCGCAAACCTAAGGTTTCCTTCGACCCTGGATCAGCTGTGAAGACCCTTGACTACGATAATTGTGCAAATTACTCTAGAATAAGAGAATCAGTTTACGATCGAATCCGAAAAGATTCTATAACAAATTTAAACAATTCGGAAAAGCTATACGAGTGTATTGAAGAGATTCGTCGGCAAAATATGAAAGACTCTTTTACAGAAGAACATCAAAAAACCTTTGGTGATTCTATTATCTCTGAAAATTCTACAATTAGCAGTCCCACTGGAGACAGTCGTTGTTCTTCCTCATCTTCCAATTGTACTTCTTCCTCTAAAGCCTCATCTCTAGCCAGTCGATACGCCACGCGACCACCCTTAAGTCCCCCTAAGGAAGGACAAGCACAAGGTCAAGGGGCAAAGGTTAATATTCTTCTGGAAACTGATCTCGACTCAGCAATCCCACCATCCATGTCTGATTTAAAAAATCTTCCAAAGATTAAAGACCGACTGAAACGGAATGAAAGTTATAGAAAGGCCAATACTGATGATGTTCCCCCGGCACCCGCAACAACGACCACTCGACCCAGTTTACTCTCCCTTAGTCCGAATAGTAACAAACTTCTGGGAAGTAATGGTAACAATCGAAGGATGTCATTCAGCAGTGGTAAAGACACGACCCTTTCTCCCAATGGGAATCTTCACTTGAATAAAAAACGTGATATCTTGGAAGAAGATCCTGTTTTCATTCAACAGATTCTGAACATAAATACAACGGCGATGAAAAGTCCTTCGAATTCTTTCACCAACAGAATCACTTTGTCAAAACTCGCCTTGTCTCCTGACGACAGACCGTCTTTCTTACGCAGAGGTAAACTTTTCTATACTGATATCTGGTGAATTTGTCAAAAGACATTTTAAAATTTTTATTCCCTTCTTTATCTCAACCTACATACCTACAACCTACCACCTGACTAACATAATCTTCTATCTGTCTACAAAACAAAATCTCCATGTCTAGCTAGGGTATTCAAATTCAACTATAACCAAACGAGGTTATCATCTATTCTTCTTCTTAGCTTTTTTTCACCCTAAATTCTATTCCATCATCATAATATGTCTTCAATCCCATTCATTCATACCATTAACTTTAACAATGCACGATTACTTAGAATTTTTAAATTATCGTTTATGAATTCTTCCGACATTTATATTTTTTATTTATCTTCATATCTATCTCCTATTTTCTTGCATGTATGGAATGGTTGCTGGCCTGGCCTGGCTGTTGCTTTAATTTAATGTAAATATCACGTCTTTAGCCACACTATAATATTTATCAAATTGTTTTGCATCTGCATTTCGTTTCTCTTCACTAACGTCATTTACCATTCATTCAAATTTCAATCTGTAAACAATCTGTATGAAATGCTTGACTAAATAAATCCTTTATGTTTTTCATCCTTCCATTCATTTAATCCAACTGTGGATTTGCAGCAAAGGAAGCAAAAAAATAATCAAATCAATCTCATTAGGAGAGATCCGTTTTTGGTAGCTTTGATACCTCCGCCTAGATTTGAGATAGATGAATGATAAAATGAATGAGCGATGTAGAACATGCAGCAAATTATGCGCTGTTTTTTTTATTTTTATTTATTTAAAAGATTTATCGATTGTTTTAAAATCCAAAAATGAGATAAACAAATGAAGTGTATCGGTGAAAAAAAAAGCGTTTGTTTAGCATGAAATCCAAGCGTGTAGTTTATTTATTACTTTTGTAGACACAGGTTAGGGTTAGGTACTTCCTCCTGATTAGTTTGAAGTTTTTAAAGATAGATTTTCGATTTTGTAGTGCAAATTGCAACTATGTGATAGGCCAAAGCTAATTTAAACTAATGGTGGAATTTTTTTGACATTTATAAACGTGTATATACTAGTAAATAGCTTGGGGATTTGTGTGAATAATATAATATGCAATCAGAACTTCGTGATTCAGAGCTTTTTAAATGGAATGTTCAATCAACTATCACAAACTTCCTATTCATTAGGCTGAAAATAATTTGTGCAATGTTTTAAATATGACTGAGAATGGAACAATCGATCTTGTATTTAGAGACTTTTCAATTCAGGCTATCAGATTAGATTTATATTATACTACGTTGTAAAAATTTACAGTCGAGATAGATGTGCACTTTAGTTATAAAATAAAATACTTTAAAAAATGCTTGGATACTTGCTGAGTAAAAAGAAACCGAAACTTCTAGTCTTGTCCCTTTGACAAATTTCAAAAAATTCGGCTGCTCTCTATTGTAAATTTTCTCCTGCCATGTTTGATGTGATTTGTTTTATATCATTTTATTTTGTGTGTGTGTATATTTTTATTAATTAGCTAACCTGCCGTGTTCTTGGATTGGCTTTTATAGTAGAGTAATGTTTATGTGTTTGTTTGTTATGTTACATTTTATTGTATAAGTAGTAGCAGTTGTTTTGGTTTGTTGTCTGTAAAACTGCAGAGAAGAGCATCGTATGAAAAATGATGGCTTTTGTTTTGTGCATCCATAAACATAAATTCATTTGTCTGTTTAAATGGTATTAATTTTTATTACAATTGACAATGCACGCTTATACTACAATCGTAATCGGGATGGGTAGAACTTATTAGAAAGAGCAAATAGCAATGCAAGCAAATTTAATGGGTTGTAATAAATCGCAATTGATTGATTAAAAGCAATAATATCGGCTTAAGTATTTAGTTATAAAGTAGTGTGGGATTTTGTATATGCACAATTTTTATAGAAATAATGCCATGCTTAATTTAATTTGAAATTTGGATATATTTCGAATTTGTAAGTACACACCCCTTGGCCTGACATTTTGCATTACCAATCATCATCGAATGAATCATTAATTTTTTTGTAACCTTTTATTTATGTGTGTGATCTTTACTGAGAAGAGTGGATTAAGTGTGTTTTATCTATTTTGTTTGAAATTGACTTTGCATTTCCTTCCATACTTCATTTTGTACAAATACAGATTTATTTTATTTACAATAGTTCTTTCAGGATAGTTAAAGTAGTCTAGACATATTTCATAATTCATTTTATTTTAGGCAGTCTGAACTTCTTCGAAAAACTGTCCTCACTCACAACCAATCTAATTTTTATTAATTCGCAAACCAATATAAATCTTCCTTTCCGTCTGATTCTTAACCACACGTTTATTTGCAAATAAAAGGCACTGACATACATTGTAGTACTTACACTTACTTTGGTATTGGCTTCACCCCAACTGATCACACCATAATATATCACAGTCCTTAATAGGGTTAAAAATCCTTGGAAAAACTAGACCCTTCTTTTTAACCCTTTTAACTATATTTTTTGTATTATATATTCAACGACTTCCTTAAGACTATCCCCATATTTGATTTGGTATTGGAATTTATTAGAAAGCGTGAATGATGATGCTCATGATCCCATTTGGATCGCAGACTCACCCCCAACCATGGATGACATTGCGAAAGAGATCTATCGTTTCAGGAAGAAATTTAACATCCAACCAAATGCCACCAGTAGGAATCTAATCTCTTCCAAAGAGAAAAGTCGCCCTGACCCACAGGACAATTTAAGTGGAACTTGGAATTCAAGCAGAGTTTCTCCCCCTGGGAATAATAATACAAAAACAATGTCTTTAACTCGAAGGAATTCAATATCATTTGACAGCAATGCTAATCCAACTCCAAATGCAAAGGCGAGTCTAACTCCGGATCGAAATCGACTTAGTCCCTCAACATCAACAATTCCTCTGGGATTTCCCAAACTCCAAGTTCAATTTAGCACACCTTTATCATCCTCTACACCAATTAGAAAAAGTTCCAATGGTGGAATCCGAAGTCCAATGTCTTCTAGAAATGTCTCCTATTCTCGCCCTGCCAGCGCCCTTAGTACTAGCATTAACAACTATAGTAGTAATTTATCCGATAGTAATTATAACTATAATAGTAGTAATGGTTCTGTTTTTGTAAAACAATCTAACCCACCTCCACCACCAATACGAAACTTTTCTAGCTCAGGAAGAAGAATTTTTCCAACGACAACCGGTGCCTTTAACACTAGTGACTATGTTAATAACTCAAGTAATAATAATAATAATAATCATATACTGAAGGGCTTAAGTCCTACTACTAATAGCTCTTTGGCTGCTGCTGGGTATAGAAGAAATTCAATGTCTTTAGCTGAGCCGAGACCAGGGAGTATTAATCTAGGGGCTCGAACTTCTTTAAATGACTTTAAGAAACTTCTTCAGGCTGCTCAAAAGAAAAAGAATTCCATTTCCGCTATGGAAGCTTTAAAGCCGAAAATCGGATTAGAAACTACGATATAGTTCATGCTCTTACAATTGCTAAAAATTATTACAAAGAGATGTGATCTTATAGTGGATTATAGTGTAATCTTTTTGATTAGGGTTAGAGAATGACATGCAAAACGAGTATTAAATCTAACTTAAATGTGGTTTGCAGTTTATTACATATATTATACCGTTTATCCAAAATATAATTCCGGTAAATGGATTATAATGGTAATGTAGCTTTATTTATTATAGTTTTTCAAGTGAAGGTCAGAAAGGAGTTGAACCCAGCCAGTGTTAGTTGAAAGACTATGGGTTATATACTTTACTATTACAGGTACAAACAATGCATTGACTAGTTGTTAAGATTAGATTTGCTTGTGTCAAATGTCAAATCTGTGACGGTGAATAATGACAAATGGAGTACTAAGGTGACATTTATTTGTTCTCTTGTATGAAATAAATAATGTATTCAAACGTAAGTTGCGAATACATGCCGAGTTAATCCTTTTGTAGTTTTACCTATTTATTGCATGCGAACCGTCATTCTCTTTGGAATTAACTTTATATTTTAGGAAGGACACGGAGATGTAAAATAATACACTCTAACTATACTATTACTGTGGTTGTCTTATCGTTTCGTAATAACCCAACGGGGTTTAGCGTAATGAGTAACCAATCCATAAATAAATGAAACTCTCAAAGAAATTGAGATTGGAAAACTCAAAATAACTTGCGAAAGTATGGAGCAAGTTTTGTGCCAAAACTACATGAAATATCATGAAGGTTCATAGACGATATTGGTTTCAAATTACCGAAGTAATTTCCTGATTTCAGCGAAATTGATTTTTATATGAGTAAATTTAAAGGTTTTAAATTCTCAACTTAATAAAACTTTAATGGAGAGAGAAACAATGCCTTATACACTTATTAAAATGATCCTTTATCTAGAGATATGGTATTCACTTGTGTTGACGTCATACGGGATAATCCGATTTGGACCGAAAAACAACCCGGGTAAGAGAGCCCCGATCATTACAGGTTGACGATTGACCTTGGCCTACAGACTGATATTTTCATGTGATCTCTGAACGAGGTGTTTCATCAGTCAGGTTACAGTCTGAGGCAATAATTATTAAAGTAATTCTATATACAGATAATTAAGTACCTATTAGCCGGATGGAAATTAAGGCAACCGCAATATGTTCTATTTGTGACATTCAAAAATAACTTTTAAACAAAAAATGAAAAAAAATTGTCTTCCTTATCTTATCGAAATTTACTGTGTACTTCCATTTAAATACCAATTTTTTAAAATGGATTTAAGATTGCTTCCAATCCAACAAAGTTCACGATGAGATAAAAACTCCATACGCACTTGATTTTAAATACTCTCTTCGACATCAATAAATCAAAGCGAAATACCTTCATTCTTTAAATGTGCATCACAATTGCGTACATTTAAAGTTTACTGCGTGTCAAACGGTAAGTCAAAGCTTGATATTGGATATACTATAAAATGTAGACTTTGGCACTGAAAGCCAGTTCTTAATAGCCAAATGAAATTAGTAAATATTGTCCTTCTAACTCTTGAGCTAACTAAAATGTGTGTAAGCAATTTCATTCACATCAATTGAGTTTATCAATTTGAGTAAATAAACAAATATACACACGTATAATACTTGAGATTTTTTTGAGGAATGAAATGCAGAAAACCTTCACGTTGCTTATCCCAAAATTGACTTATTTTTTAGAAAGATGAAAAAGCATAACGAAGAAATTTAGCGATAAGGCTTGATTGGATAGGGGAAGTTTATATTAGCTATATAAATTATTTAGACAAGCCAATTTAACTTCAAAAAATGATTTAAACTTGGAATTTGGAATATAAAAAAATTGTATGAAAATGTAGCGTAGAGAAAGAAAGTAAGTATTTTTAACTTTATATATTTAGTGCAGACAATTTTATTGGGATTCCTATTTTAATCCATAATCCAGTTTTCCCAATAAGTTTTTGAAAACTTCTACCACAATTTCATTTTCTTTGCTTTCGTTTTCGATCTGGAAATTGTTCAAACGATTTAAGACTTTAACCGTCTTGGTAATAGTATCTAATTCAAACTTATTGTTAGAAAAAAACTTTTAAGAATTATATCGCTCCAGTTTTTTTCAATTTATTAACTGAATTTAGAAAAGTATAATCCCAGATGACTGAAAACAATAGAGAAGTTGCGGAAAAAAATATCAATTGTACTCTAATCTGTTCAAGAATAAAGTTAAGTCGATTACATTCTTATTTTTGGTGTGCTGTAATGCAATATTATTAAATTTTAGACTCGGTTAGTAATCGACAATAACTGAATATAAATAATAATAATTTAATAATATACTAATTCGGTAACAAAGAATCAGCATTTACAATACATACGAAGCCTGGCATATGATTCATACCCTTTAACCCTGAGCGTTGATTTCGCAATGTTTGCTAAATTATATTGTG
>JAQFZZ010000894.1:0-13732 GCA_034696405.1 Isotoma caerulea
ACTCTATTTTACATAATTTGTAAAAATGAACATTACAGGCAGGGATATTTTGACTGAATGGCAAAATATTCCTGACAATCTAAGATCAAATATTATAAGGAAGGAAAATGTTTGAAACTTCAAATCCACCACATTACTGCCTGTTAGATTTTATAGAGATTGTGAGAATGCAATATTCTTCTTGGAACTGCAGTCAAAGCTGTTTTTTGTGATCCAATTGATTTTCTAAAATGCTCCCTAGGAGCTGAATAAGATGCTGATACGAATCATTTCTAAACTAATCTTAAGAAGACAAATATTTTCGCTTTCATTTCAAATAATAAAATTATACTTTGCTACAGATTGCAAATAATAACTGACCGGTTTCTTTTTCTTTGGAGTTCAATTTATGAGGGTGATAACATTAAACTGTTTGATGATATCCTTGAACGAAATGGTTGGAATCATTTTAAAATTTATACACATTATAAAAGAATGTCTTATAACCAGTATTTTTTCAAGTTTTGAAAGGAAAGAATTAAATTGTGGAAAATTTGACATAAAACGAATCCCCGAATTTTGAATGATTTTGCATGTCATATTGTTACACAAAACGGTTTCTTTTTATTATATAGATTTGGCTAAGCAATTTTTATTGTCAATTGAGGTGTTAGTTTTCCCTTGCATTTCAATTCGAGATTTTTAAAAACCAAGGCTGTATCGGTTTAACAAAAAATCATAAAAATGTGAATGAAATATGCAATTCTTGCTGAAAACAAAAGAATGGTCCATAACAGTTGAAAACACGTGGCTTCCCCAAAACTGGTAACGTTATGTGTTGTCTATGTCCATGCACACTCTTAATATAATTAAGACACCTCAGACAAATTAGTTTCCTTTGCTGTATTATTTTTTTACTATCTGAATAATAAGCAGCGTTTACTTACAGCTTTGTAGCTTTCAGTTTCATTTATGGCACCCTCGTCTAACAAAAGGAAGAATTTTCAGAATCATAAAGTACAACCTTGTTTCTTCATCTTGTTACGTTAGGATGAGAAGGTAGGTGTCAAATAAGAGTGTTGAAATGTCTTCAAATGTTTCTATTTGTCTCCATTAATGGTGAAGTTACGACCATCAAGATTTTAATGACTTACTTTGCTGTTTTTATGAGCTGTTAAAGATTTTCTTGCTAAAAAAATCCTCCAAAGTAATATTTTGTACTGAAATAGAGGGTGTTAAGTCTTTACATAATTCTTTTTTTACCGTGACCTACCTTTTTGTAATTTCTTTTCTATTTAAAATATTTTGACATTTTTTAAAAATATGTTCTTACTAAGAAGACCTGACCTGACCTGACGCAATTTTTACCTGTTTTTCTGGTTACAGTAATATGTAACTGCAATTAGTATACACACCTTATCCATAAAAAGAGAAATCATGGTAAGTGGTGATCGGACAAATACTACCTGGATGAAAACACGGAAGCATGGATAGAAACAAAGGAAATGCGTTTTTTAGAAATACCTAAATTTAACCTGAAATATTGGAAATTCCTGTAAATATCGGTAAATCTTATTTCGTCTCATCTTCAAAGCTTTATTTTATCCTCAAGCTTCCAAAATCATTTCCTTTCCTTACTGAAAGAGCTTTACACCCAAATATAGAAACATTTTAAAGAATCATAAACGAAAATGTGAGCCCTTGACAGTAGTAATTGCTCCAGGGTAGAAACATTTTCTCTCCACACTCGTTGTAGAAAGTGGGTAATTCTCTGTATCCATAAGATACTTATTAAATGACTATAACCTCACTAATATGTTTGAAAGCCTTTGCTCTTCAGTCTAAAAGATACACCTCTGAGAGTGTAGTGTGGGTGAAATGACAGATTTGACAAAATGAGGGCTTGAGTTGATTGCAAAATGAGATTTACGACAGTGGATAGTTCCCATTCCCACTCAAGAGGATGAACGTATTGCTCTAGACTCAATAAAAATGATGGTAACTCATTTTTTGGCACAAAAATACGTACTTGGCAATGCCATCCAGTTTCCATTCACTCCAAATGCATCCATCTATATAGTAACAAGTCTAATAGGAGTTGTACCAACCAGTACATTGCTAAGTGGTTAGTTTTCATTTGTTACAACTTACAACTTAGAATTTTGGACTGGTCTGGTCGCTGTGGGTGCGGAAAAAGAAACGCTCCACAGAGTTAAGTTCAAATGACCCATTAGAGAGTCCTCGAAGGGATTTCTCACCCAAAGATTTCCTTCATTTTCTCTACCAGTACTAACCAAAAAATCACCACTGACTGTCTTTGAAGCAAGATCAGCAGAAGAGTGTCCAGTCCAGTCCAGTCCATGCCTTGTGGCTATTTCTTCATCGTTTGATCATCTCATTGAACGACGTCTTTTACTTCCGTGTTCCATGTTCCATGTTCCGCGTGTGTATTCCTATCTAAACTTCTTATATAATGAAACCTATTACCTATGGTACGTCTTTACAATAAATGACTGAAGATAAAATAAAGGTGAAGCTGCAACAAGACAAGTAGGAAGTAGTAAGAAGGAAAGGGAAGTAAAAAAAGGAAAGTACACTTTAGCTAGGAGAAGAGAGTCCCCAGGGTGGATTAAACGATCTCTTAGACATAGACGCTCTTGCTTTGTTTCATTCTCTCCTATCGGAAGTGAATTGAGGAAGAGGATTTTTTATTATGAGTTCCTTACTTTTCTTCAAACTTAATAGCTATCTATATATGCTCTTACTATGAGATGATAATAATAATAATATTTAGTAACAACGTGTGGGAACTGGGAAAAGTGATAAACTGGATCGTTTATTTCATCTGGAATCCCTTCAGCTGTCAAATTTCCAAGTTGTGATTGACTCGGTGAAATGAAGGGGTTAATCGAGAAAAAGGATGAATGGATCAGAGGCTTTTGTATCGTGTCATTCTGGCTAAGCAGAACCCTGAGTGACATTAGTTCTACCCGCATTCCTATTCTGTATTTAGGTATTCTATTTCTACCTATTCTCAGTAGACTTTCCTCTGTGATTTGGTTTGGTTTGGTTTGCGGCTAGTGAAAGTGGTTACTGTGTCATCCTCCCATTTTATATTGTGTGGTTTACCAAACCATTGATTCACTTGACGCTACTTTGTGTATTTATAAAAGCTACTCTTCTAGTGTATAAATACCGTATAAATGCTTTGTATTCTATTGTATTGTCTAGAGAGGTAACAAAAGTCTGTGTGGAAGAAAAGAGGTTGTTTTACACTCGTGTGAATGCCATGCCACCACCCTCACTTTCACTACCACTTGTTTCCTGTCTCTTTTCTCTTACCTCTTGGCATTCCACTCTTTACAACTGACTGAATTGTTCTGTATTTTATTCTCTCATGGAGGAATTGTACTGAAGAGATGATATAGTTCTTGCGGTGTGTGTGTATGTGTATCTTCTTGTCTTGAGTTTGTAACGCTTTGTGGTTTGTACTCTGGTTTGGTTTGGTTGGTAACTCATCTGAGAGTTAACTTCATCTTGAACAACAATCCAGCTGTGTATATGTCATCATGAGAAAAAATAGTGGCTCTTTGACAACTGACTACTGTCACAGCTGGGACCTTTCACTCGATCCCTTGTTGTCCTTGTCACTATCTACCAACAACTATAATAGTAGAATAGACAACAGAGTTGTTTTAATACATAATAGAGAGAAAGAGAGAGTTGTATTTTTTAGAACGACGATAAATAGTGTGATACACAATGGAAGACTTTAGTGGTTAACAAGCCATGGTCAAAAGAGCAATCTGAGCTGAATTGGTCAAAAGAAAATAAATATGACTTTTACTTTCATAAGACTCTGCAGGCATTTTGTTGTTTTTGAAAAATCTTAACTTCTCTTTTTGAATTGGGTTTTAGCCCTTGGTGGTAGGATTTTTTTGACTGTTCATTTTAAACTCAAAGGCTATGAAGGTTTCTAGTAAAATTGTTTATTTGATGATATAATACGAAAATATGTATATTTAACACTCAATATGTGTACAGTAAGTATACCCGTCACATGAGAGACACTATTGTGTATTGTATAGTTGACCATAAAATGAAAAAATCAAGCAAGAAAGAAAGTCAAGAGTGAAAGTCCACCTATATAAAAATCAAGATAAGCTTTATTTCGTTTCATCGAAAAAGCAGACACTTAAAGTTGATCTTGACGGATAGATAGGAGTTTGGACAATGTTGTGATGATAGTAATAATAATAATAGGAAAAGATATATAAGTTCTTGTTGAGCCCTCTTTATGACTTTCTTAAGACTGTGAATCCTCCCTGACTGTTGGGTCACACTCTTGCCCTGTCAACGGATCCCCATAAGACCCTTCTTGAACAACTCCTAGAATCCGATGCACGTCCCAAGTCCCTCAAAGAAATCATATTATTACTTACTTATACTCACTACTATTTATCTCTATCATATATAAAACCATTTCTCAGTACAAACTGTACACAGGACAACCAGTTATAAAAAATACACATAGATGCATACTTATAGGAGATTGTATATAAAATATTATATCATCGTCTAATCGTCCTCCTCTTTGCTAAAGTTTCCTTTGATTACTTTTCTCCTTACGGTCAATTTTTACTCTTTTCTCTCGTCGGATATAACTTTACTGGTATGATGAAGATAAGTTGTAAAGGAGACTATATATGCTTCGTACATTGTACATTGTACAAGAAAACGGTTGTGTCTTCTAAAAATCGAGGGAGAGAAAGTGTGTCTTCGTAATGTATTTTTGCTTGGGGCCAGGTGAATTTCCTATGTGGTCCTCTTTTATGGGTATCCTGTTGTTGACAGCTTTGATGCTACTTCCACCACTGCTACTTTCACCATCACCCTTAGCATTAAATCTTTATCGGCTCTTACGACAACTACCAGACCAGTAACAAAAACCACGTCATTGATATCTTACTACTACCTAGTATAAATGGTTAAGACACGGTTTACTATGATGGGGATGTTGCTTTCACCAGACAAATTCCTTTATTCCATTTAGGTTAGAATCTCCTCCAATATTTCTATTATGGATACGAAACGAAACTCAAATGGATCAACACTTCACTGCCTTTACAACTATCCTATTTCCTGAATCAGTTTTTTTACGAAATGTGAGATATTTTAAGTACGACTATAAACAACTTTGTAGGTTGAGGTTGGTGGAAATATTTTGTATCAAAGTGTCTTACCCTTTCACCCTGGCATGGCTTAGGTTTGCATTAATTTTTCGCTTGGGGCTTTTATATTCAAGCATGGTCTAGCTAAATAAGCATTTTCAATAGAGGATTATTTCCCATAAATTTGGTATTCAATCGTATCAATAGCCTATTGGGAGCTTTTTTGTCAAGCATTTCGTAGTCGTGATATTGTAATATTATACATATTTATATGTATTTATGTACGCGCTATTTAAGGTTAAAGGGAGCTAAGCTCTTGTGATCTTTTTCGAAGTCTTTTTATTTTTTTATTTTGTTTTTAATTAGAAAATCATAGCGTGAAATTTAATGCATATTTTATACATATGTATATGTAGATCAAAGTTTATAGGTGGATGGTCTTAAGCACTTGAATTAAACTTCCTGTTGACTATTCATGTGTGTACCTCACTAGTCTCACTCACTATTAAAGAAGATATCCAAAGTCAACTTAATTTCGTATGTGCTTTTTTTACAAATTTGTTTGCATTTGCTCTGCCTTGATTGGTTTATTAATATTATTATATTATGTGTGATTGTGGTGTGGTGTGGTTACGTTAGGCTTTATGAACATCGAGGAAAGAGTTCTTTCACTCGAGAAGAAAAAAGTGCTGAATAATGTTTAAAATACTCCAATATCAACTATACACGATGGTTTTAGTTGGACTTGGTAAACTCGTGTCGTCGTTAACATTAAAAATTCATCAATAAAGTTCCTCTTGTGCTTTGGTGATGATGATGATGATAATAACAAGGAGCAGTAGTAGAGCCAGTAGAGGATTGCGACTCTATGAGAGAGTCAAGTATTTAGTGTGTGGAGTGTAAGTAAGAAGAGAGAGAGATAGAAAGAGGGTGACAAATATGAAAAAGTCAAGCGTGAATTTGCATAAAAGCTACTAGACGTCTGACACATGAGGATCCTTCAGTATGACTGCTGACTGACTGAGTTTCACTTACTCACTTTTACCATCATTATTAGAATGGGATGAAAGTGAAAGTGGATATGTATATCTGTCACTTCTAATCATTTCTCAACCTTTACTTCCTTCCACTCTCCTACATCTACAGTCAGCGTGTCTTATTCATCTAGCCACATTTATGATTATTATACCAAACTAAACGAAAGCAGCACATAGAGAGACAGGCTTGACAAACCTGACTAAAAGAAATCACACTTTCACAACTAACGCATTAAGGATCAACACTGTTTTAGAAATGGAGTATGTCTACAGATTTTTATAAATATAGGGTTATTTCCCATGCATAATTACCTTATTATTTTTCATTATTTGTAGTGTTTACGGAAGTTTCGTTTTACATTTTTGTCTTAGGTGTCAAATACTGCCAAGTAAAAGAATGGAGATGAAAAAGCTATCAAATTGTTTCTCAAAATATTAAAAGTCTGCATTTAGTTAAAAACCTACACTTCAACCATGAACGCTTCTTTTAGTGAATAGACTTCAAAAATTTGTACAAGTACTCGTTTAACTTCTTGTTAGTAGTTTATTTAGGGTTTTCTCAATGCTTTAGAATAAAAAGTTTCATTGCTTATTTATTTATGATTTTAATCATCTCACTTGCCCTCTTTTGCTTTGCTAGACTTGACATTTTTTGAGCTTTTACTGAAAAAGGAAAGCAGGAGGATCTTTCTATTTTCATATTCAAGCAGTTTCAATATAACAGCAAAACAATCATTTGATCTAATTATATAAATATTTCACCCTAACTCATAACACATCAGAAGCAGTAGACCGTTTTCATTTTAATTTTTCTAATTATTAATTTATTCCATGCACTTGTTTTAAATACATATAAAAACGTAATAAATCAATCCCAGTTTCTTTGTTAAGTTTTGATTTATTATCTTTTTGGCAAATATTTAAACGTCACTTTTCCAAACAAATAATTTTCCATCATGATCTGTAAATTACATTTACTATATCGTATGTAAGTGGGTGAAATTGTACACAAACTATATAGGTATATTATTACAGATAGCAACATCATCTTATATAATATCATTATTTCTAAGTAGTTAGATTGAAATTGGGACATAACAAGGAATAATAATAAAATTGAATTACTACTACTATCAAACGGAGGATCATTGCGTGTGACCCCATTGTTGGACATTGACTATTATACTACAGTGTAAGGTAGGAATTCTCGCTTACTTATCTATTTCCGTAAGTAGGTATACATCTCCTATGTGTAATAATAATATTAAGTTAAGTACTTGGAGCCTTTACACGTAAGAACGAATTTAAGGTTTCTTCTGATTGTAAAACTTGTTTTCGGATGGCTTCGATCCCGATCTCCTATTTTATCTTTTTTTTCTTCTTGGATTGCAATATCGAGAGTAAGGATGATGATGATGATGATGATGCGAGGATTGAACTAGGATTGATTCCGATTTTTCTTTTTATCCTGGAGAAAGCCGGGAAGGTTGTAGGTTATAATAATGAAATTGGGTCCAGAGGTTTTAGAAGAAGGACAGACACCAACCACCATTTCTATACCAAATGGTACATAACGTTCGCTTGGAATTGTTGCAGTTAAAGGGATTTGTGGCTGGACATAGCCTTTGTATTTTTCAATGTGTAGGTAATAATGACATTTTATATAGTATGAAGATGCTTATTTGGGACAATAAGAGGAGCAATTGTAACTTTGTGACAGTGTCTTGTCTTACATGAGATTCACATCACATACCAGGGAGGGTAGGTCAGAGTTGATACATTTCCATTATTCGTCAACAATGAACATGGCATTTTTAATATACCATAATTTATCATACGGAAAGGAAGTGCTAGGTTTGGGCAGTAGTAGTTAGTTGACATTTAAAATTTCTTATAATACAATCATACAATATATAGAGTAAGACAGTCAACACTCAACAGCAGGTATTTTAATATTGTTAACGTAGCACAACAGTTGTATTGTATTGTAGTTATAATATAATTATATTATATGATTATTATTATAATTATGTAGCATCAGCTCAGCAACAATGTGTGAGAGGAATATTGCCAAAGGTGAGTATTGATGAATCCAATTTTTTTCTCTGAGAATTCATCACTGCGGCGGTCGCTTAAGGTCGTGGTAGGTCGTATTATCATCATAGAGGTGGTCGCCACATGTTCGCCTTATAATATGTACTCGAGTGCATGCTTGGACATTTCTTTGCCTGGAAAAAGAAAACTCACAATGCAATACATACAAATAGAGAAAGAAGGAGTTAGACTGGAGAGAAAACTGTTAGCCTTAGGAGGTGATTCTGTTTGATGTGATTGTTATTATTTTTAGAATACAGCAGCAGCTACCTTTGCTATACACACGGTAAATTTCTCTGAAAGACATATTATATGAATCCGTATATGGTACATTTCCCTACATTAACCATGGTGGTAGGTTTGGTACTTGTGGTAGACTACGGTCAACGGTACGTGGTTCACATCACACACAGTACTATAGTTAGGGCATAGGGGTACCTCCAGATAGCAATTGTTTGAATTTCCGAATAGAATAGTTGCAAGACCCAATCCATTGGCCGGTAGTTATATTGATGCAATGGAGAAAGCTATATGTAGTAGGTATTATATATGCCATCATTGTGGTACATGGAACACTTATAAGTTTTCAAGACGAAGAAGGTTTTTGAACAGAGAGATAAGAAAAGATGGAAAGAAAGGATAGCGAGGTGAAGTAGTACTTTTTTGTGTTCAAATGGCTCCGTTTTTCTCCTATTGTGTAGAGTAGTGAGAGAGAAATACAAAATAGTCATTGAAAGGGGAAATGGTCAAGAATGACTCTCTTGGAGATTGGTCATAGGGGAGAGAAAATGCTCCCATAAGACTCGCTATGGATAATGAGAGTGTGGGCAATGCAATGCAATAGCAATGGCAATTTTCTGGATGGTCCAGAGGCACATGTAGACCCTGAATCACGACGGACACAAGAAGGGATCCTAAGAGCCCCAAGAAAATGCCCATTCAAGGTAAGCCACAGCTTTTATTGAGGATACTCTTCCTCTCCTATGTCTTTCGATTAAGCAGAATTTATCTGCACTAGGGGCCTCTAAAAAGAAACGTTCTCTCAAGTGCATATCTCTATACATTTTCTTCTACCTCGCAAAATGTATTGTATTTGCGAAGGCTAGTAGTCATTTCTCGACTTATAACTGGACATGTAGTAGTACTCTTATATCTCTAGCATATTGTATTATACTATTAGTATCAGTTTGAACTATGGAAAGAAAGTTGCAGAAAGGAAATGACCACACCACAAAGTCTTAAGAGACAAAAACAAACACTCAGGGGGGATGCTGATGCTACTACATTACTACATATAGTACATAGTGACCGCACAGGTACTTTCATCATGAGAGGTATCTTGACATAGAGATGCTCAGGTAGGTAATTCGACAATATGAAAGCCTTTCTGATTGTGAGACGTAGAAGGTGACACCATCAACATTAACTCTAAAGTCCTCTGTGACCAAGGAAGAAAGCACAGAGGATGCCAAATACACATCCATAACTTCCCAATTTAATTAAGACTGACATAAAAGTTCACCTGAGCCAGTGGGAAATTTATATTTGTCCTCACTGTCCTGTGATGCATTTGTTGTGTTGGTCTCACATTCATTAAATGAGTTTTAGGGGACTCGGGCCTGCTTCCTTGTTTTAGCTGACGAAGAGCCCACATCTATGAAAACAAACATGGGATGATCAAATAGAACATTTATTCAAAACTCCCATCTCCCTGTCAGTCAGTGGAACATCAAGTTATACTCAACAATTTTAATGTGTGTATTTGATGATAAACTCACTATTTGACGGGTAAGGTAAATGGGCTTATTGAGAATGACCCACGTGACAGTTTCCCAACATCCAGGATGGGTTGTTGACCCCTCATAGGTCATGTAGTAGTCAGTCTCTGGTAGCAAACCGTGGAGAGAAATCGTTTTGATGACGGCAGATTGGTCTAAGGAGGGACAAAGACATAGAAAAAAGACATGATTACATTAATTCACACAAGACACACCCAAAGAACAACCCTGATGATGACCACATCAACAACATGACCACAGTATGACCACTAGGGATCTTGCTCATTCATCCTAAATCACATGAGAAGGAGGAGGAAAGAGTACAACCACAGAAGAAAGTCTTAAAAAATCTTGAACTGTCCCAAACTGCTAAAAAGCATCTAAAGCGTGTGAAGAAAAGACAGTGACAAATAAGAACAGGGTGGAAATGGGACAATCAGCAAAAGCGAAAGGGAAAGCATTACAAAGCAAGCCATGGGGATGATGACAATGGTAAGGCAAAGGCAAGTAGTTTGAAAAAGTCAAATAGCCTCCCTGCCTTGCCTTAATACATACGACCTAAGCACTTGGCACTTGCAAACACCAAGGATGTTATAATATTATATCTTCACTTGGTGCTAAGAGTAAATGGGAAAGAATTCGGTCAGAAGGAAAAATGTGGAGTCAGGTCACGTTAGCCAGGCTAGCTAGCTAGGAAGCGTTTATCAATCCCATATTGCACATGGACAAACAAGGAACCACAAAACGACGACAATTCTTGAGAGAATGATAGAACACATTGGAGCACAGGGTCGCTCTAATGATTTCCCACACTTCAACCTCGAGAAACACGTACGCACTTGATTGAAACGACACACAATCTGGTTGCTTGCTTACTTTCTCCCAGTCAACCCTTGTCCCTGTCACCATCCAAGCTAAAAAACTGTTTGTCCTTGTGGTCTGCTCTCGTCTACCGTCTTCTGAATCGTAATTCTCTTCCCTAAACATCAAATAGGACCCAAAACTCAACCCCAAAATCACTCTCACCTTTCTCGCTTTCTCTAACTTTCACTCCAACAGTCTATTCATTCTTTTAAAATCCAAATAAGCCCTTTTATTTCAATTCAAAAAAAATTCTATCAACTAACTCATACATTGGCAAACATGCTGACTTACACAAGTTTTAGAAGAAAAAATTACATGGAAACTTTTTCCAACTCATTTTAACTTTCCTTTTCCGCTTTCACTTGAAGATAGTTAGTAACTGTGTGAATGAATGATGTGAATTATTTTTAAAGAACTACCCCGGTTAGAATACATTTAGTTTGGGACTTTAGATTTCATTGGAATTGAATTCATTGAAAATATTTAATTTAAGAACTGTCTGGGTCGGGTAGCCATAATAATATAAGCCCTTTATACTAAATTGCATTTTACCATAATTAATTTTAGTTTCTGAAAACAAATTTAGTTTTTTCCTCTTATATTCAAGAAGATTAATTTAGAAAAGAGAAAGATTTTTGTTTCAATTTTCAATACATTAAAGAAACTCTAATCTAGCTAACTTTAAAATAGCCTAATTTGTCGGGACTTTGGAAGTGAAAGTAGATTTGCTAGCACTTATGATACATACTTATAATGATGACAATGAATGGTGAGTAGTTTTCGACGTTTAATAGTAGTTCTAAGGACGCACCTTTAGTTGATATGTCCTTTTGAAAATGAAAACGAATGCCTTGTCTCTATCAATCATAATTAGTTGTCATTCAAAGTGACAGTTTGGGAAACCCTAGTGAGTGAGCCACTTAGTTTCTATTAGCCTTAGAACTGTGAATTCATTTCCGAGGTGAAACTTTGTCTATTTTCAATAAGCACTTTTAACAAGTAATAATAATACTTCCAACGCCGACTCCACTCACGCCTATCTCCTAATATAGATGAAGAAAAGTAAGAGGAGAATCTTTTATAATTCATAAAATACTTGAGAAGTCAATGCATCATCTTCACCAAACTTTTACCACAACTGGAGAAACTGAATTAAAATCAAGGAAATAAATCCCCTTCAATAAAAATACTGCAATTTTTCTCTCCAATTCATTCCAATCATAAGAATAATTATTTCTATTTTTTCATCTTTAAAAAAATGATGAGCTTTCTTTTAGCTCAACTGAAACATTCTACGTAGTAAGCATAAAATAAAATAAAAAAGTGAACTACCCTTCAAAAGCTTGCAATGAATCTAGAAGGGAGGATTTTGATATTACTTTCATATCCTTCAAAAGGTGCAGGGTATACATTCACATTAATATACATTTGGATTCAGTTGATACTGATGTGATGCCAGGGCTAAAATACTGGTAGTAAGTCTAAATTTGTGACAAAATGCGTTATATTTGTAGCATCTAATGCACAATGCTCATCTGTCTGAGAAATCCATGGATGGAGACGGTCTCAGAATTCGCAATTTCATTACATTCATTACACAAGGAAACGACTTGAACCCTTACACAATATTAGATACACAGACAGACAGAAGATGCACATGCTTTACCTTGAACATAGTAAGTTGTACCTCTTTCTTTGCAGCTTTTATCCGAATTTCTGACATCCCCGTCTTTTTACTACGATAACCTTGTGTATGCCACCACCACTTGCTTGCTAAGCTAAGCCAGTGAAGCAAACAGCCGTTTACATGTGTACTACCTTTTTATTTGTACGATAGTATAACTCGTTGTTGAGATTTTGGGTGAAAATCCCCTTTCTCTCTTTTCTCTGTATTTACTATAATATTATTATATCACGTTGTATTGCATAGGAAAAAAAACCACAATAAAATTCCAACTGATTTCCTCAAAAATAACATCTTCAGAAAGAAGCTTTTTAAAGAGAAACATGCCGACTGGGCTGACGTCTTTATCCCTAATGTTATTTTTCCTGTCGTGTCCTCTATACAGAATAAATATGCTTATCTATTAACTTAATAATCCCTTTGATCCTCCTTAACTAAATCACTTTCACTCACATTTCAATCACACTACACTCTCTAAACATAATCCGTTTTTTAGTAAATTTACATTGCATGCAGCATTCAGTGTTTCGTTTTTTATTGTAATAAAAGGCAGAGTAGCTGCATGCAAGAAAACTTGGCTGAAAATAAATGTCTAACGATTGAGTCTACTGGAAAAACTTTTACCATCTTATTTCTTTAAATTTGATTCTTATCAAGACTTAAGATAACAACTTCAATTCATTTCGTTTGCTTGTGCCTGCATGCATTTTATTAGAAGCAAAAACTGCCCAGGTTCAGATTTTGAAAAGATTAGTTACAAATTGGCTTTTCCTCATTTTTTGAAGTTAATTTTTATTTCATTTTTTGAAAAATACCTTAACAGGTCTCATCTTCGGTTTCAATTAATGTATTTATTTTACAATTTTTTATATTTTTGTTTTGTGTTATAGACAAAAATAAAAATTTCGATTGTTTTGATTTCTGTGGTTTCAATGAGCCATAACGAATAAAAACATCATAACCTAAAAATGCAGCTGCTTTTTATTCAAATTTAATTCAATTTAGATTAGATATTCACGAAAAAGAGAAATGGAAATATAATATAGATTCAAATAAACCATTGCAAACGGGTGTACCAAGTATCGTAAGATGAATATTTAACCAATAGACGCAGAACTATTTGAT
>JAQFZZ010000895.1:0-13730 GCA_034696405.1 Isotoma caerulea
AAATATAATACTCGATTGTTTTTTTAGAACGTTTGGAACGACCATGTGTATGAAGATAGCGTCGATGGTCCAAAGACTTTCTACTCCGATTGACCTTAAACTTCGGTTGATTCCCATATTTCAACATATGCATCATGATGTTGCAACTGCATCCATGGTTGGTAACTGAATCAATGGAAATTGGGGGCTGAAAATTTTCATTCGTGTGAATGTTTAAAACATTATTTTTATTTTTATTACCTTAGGTTCGGAAATTGTGCCAAGATTTACTAATCAACTATCCATCGCAGCAATTTGTAACAACAATACTTCACACTCTGACGCAATTAGCAGCTGCAACTATTTCGGATTTGACGGAGCAGGTTAGTTAAATTTCTTTTCTAAAAAAGGTTTCCTTGTTTGCACATTTTGCTTATTGTACTTAACTGCATAATGTTCTATAACTATAAGATGAGATGATTCTTTATTTAAGGTTTCATTTCTTCTCAATTATCTGGAGGATTCTAGACCTTTGGTGAAATTGAGTGTTCTAAGAGATTTAAAATATCTTGGTTTGAAAGGAGGTCATTTGTGGGAATCTAGCCATGTCTCTTTGCTAATTAATTCTGTTATTAACAAAAATTCTGATCAAATGGAAACTGACGCACCAGATCCTATGGATTCAGAAATAGTGCATACTACACTTGACGTTATCAATAGCATTACATCTTCATCTGCAATTTTTTCGTTTGTATATTCTGCAGGTACATAATCATTAGAAGCAGTACATAGTTTTGCGCAATACAAACTCTATGATGTTATCATTTATGAATTTGGATTTAGATTCTTCACTTTGGAAGCTTTTGGAGACGAGCATTCATTCAGACGATATGACGATTGCTCTTAAAGCAATCCAAATAGCGACTTTTGTTGCTATCAATTGGTAAGTAGTATTTATTTATATAAATAAAAATTTAACGTAAATACTGGAAAATGTACCTTCAGGTTCTTTTTGTCGTTTTAGGAAAAATGAGAGAATGTCTTCATCAGGAATGAATTTAGTGAGCATGGCTTCAGACGGAGTTGAATCTTTACTGACATCTTTGTGTTCTCAAAAGCTCATGGACTCGGACGAGACGTTTAAAAACGAGCTGTTTAAGGATCTTGAAAAATGTCTGTCATATGGAGTGATGTTATGCAAAGCAGATCTATCAAAATGCGATTGGTATTGTGGGTTGCTGATAAAATTACTGAAACTCCCTGAAACGTCAGGTAATGTATATTTAGATTTTAATATTATCTTTACGATACGTTTTATAGACAATTTTTAAATGTTTATTGCAGCGCGAAGTCGAAATCTACTAAGTCAAGGTATTGGTTCTGTTGGAAGCCTTAATCAAGAGGCAGTGCAAAAGATTATACCAGAAATTCTGAATTTCTTGAAGAAAATGGACAAAAACACTTTAGAATTAGAAAGTAGCACAGCTGTAAGTTAAAAAAATTGCAACACTGAATAGTTTAAAAATCAAAAACAAATCTGAAATTTTTGTTAACTAAATTTTGTAGGCTACGCTTGTTGGAATTATCTTTCAAGCTCATCAAGGATTTAGCGTATCTCCAAAGACAATCAGTATTCTCAAGTCCACCCTGAATTCAGCAAATCTGTGGCTAGCTTATAGAATGGCTAGAAATTCTTTAAGGTACTAACCAATTTTCTATTCAATAAAATACTCATTCCATAATTCTCACCACTTATTCGTGCTTTGTGTGATTTCAAATTAAGATATGGACTACCTGATACCGCAGCTCTTGCACTTGATGGAATGCCGAATAAAGTATCATCTGAAAATTTCAATCTTTGGCTTTCATCCCTTTATTCATTGGCGGTCGCAGAAAAAACACTTACAGAAACTGAAAACATCCCTAAGCTAATTCCACGATTGGCTCAAGCCAGTAATCTGTATTTACAAAGTGTAACGTCGTTAAAGGTGATTTCTTCAGTTTTATAGTTTAGCATATTGATATTCAATGCTTTTTCACTTCCTGTGTAATGGGTACATGACCACTTCACTTTCTTTCTCAAAGGCTGCAAGTTCACCCACGATGTCACTGTCGTTTCAAACGGAATATATTAGAATAAGATCAGAAATGTTAGTGGCATTTTCAAACTTCCTAATTTCTTGCAATACGTTGCAACTTTCCCCTCCCCCTGCCATCGCAGCTTCTATAGCTGTCACGATGCGGGATGAATTACTAAAATCTGGAAGAGTTGTTACGCAGGTACGTTAATTGACATTTACTGAAGTTTTGTAACCGATATACGTTTTCTAATTCATTTACTTGTATTTTAGCTTCGAAAATCTATAAGAGATTTTCAAGGAATTGGTGAGATGTATGGACGTTTATACCAGACGGCATTTGATGCAGACAATGATTCGTTATTGAACATTCAGATGTAAGTGATGTTTTATCCTTTCTGCATATTCATTCCAGAAAACTTTTGTAATCATCTTTTGAATATTCGATGTAACTGCTCAGATCACAGCAGATGTGTCGTTTAATTGCACGATCAATCGAAAAGCAAGTTGTATCCAAAGATCATCCTTCATTTTCTGATGATGACCAATCCATTAACTTTTTCATGGAAATGGCATATGCTAATAGTGGTAATTGCTGGCCTATGATTCAATCCTGTAAAAAGTCAATCCAAACGCTTTTAGGGATGAAAAACCTACCGGCCAACACGATCTCATATCAGGTATAAAACCGCATAAATTTTTAACATGTCGTGACATCAGTTATTTGGTGTGAAACGTATTGTTAGATTTCTTGTATTTCTTGATTTTTTTCAGCATATTGAATGCTTGAGAGAAGCTACGAGGATACTGATAGAAAGCCCAATGCCTTATCCAAGATTTTTCTTCCAAACTTTGCAAATGACCAGAGTAAAGGTAAGCTTATTTTTGGCATTATTCATTTAAAGAAAAATAGGCACAAGACAGGTTGATAGATTTTATTTTAACACAGATTGCTGTTTCTCCTCAACCTCGTGTACCTGGAGAAGCTGTTACTGTTATGCATGGAAACAATTTGGCACTGAAGGTAGAAGGAGTCATACAACAAAGTGGGACAAAATTAGATGAAGATGATAATACCCCAACAGTTTTCCGGAAGCCTAAAGCCATTAGGTTGACTGTAGTGTCCACACCAGCGTTAAATCCTCGCATCCATATGATGGATCATACAAAGGTTAATTTTTTCCTTGATATTTATAGTTTACTGAGTAAAAGTACACCTGAAAGTACATCTTTTTAAAGTATCTTGTTCTAATTGTAGATGACTCCTGAGGCTATAACTCTTGTAAAAGATGTAGCACCCCATCGAGATTTTTTCCAAGCTCAGTTCTTGCTTCTTGTTGCTCCTGGAGGAATGACAAGTGTGACTGTGGATACATCTCTCGTTGATTTTGAAGGGAGACTATGGATGACTGGTCCAAGAGCAACTTTATCAGTTAGAGTTTTTGATGACCCTGCTAATAGTAAGCAGAATGTCCCAGCAGCAGCTTCCGGAAACTCAAGACAGGTAATTCCTGGAATGATACCACCACCTCCGCCAGGACCTCCGATTATGCCCCCAAGATACTAAAACTAATTTTACTCTTGTGAAGACTGACCAATTATTTTTACAACGGTAAGCCTAAAGAAAAATTATTTTGATAGATACTTGTTAATTTGTCCTACGTAATTTAATTTATATGAAAATATCAGTGTACAGAGCATTTTGTTAAAGACAAATTTTAGCTATGTCTAATCTAATATAAAATATAAAAATGTTAACATTATAATGCGCATCTGATATACAGAATGTTTTTTAATGATCGGGTACATGGAGATTAACATTGGAAAATTTGTTCTGCAAAACTTGAAATAACTTCATGCGTAACTAACTTTTCGAAACGCGTTATAGCTCATTTGAAAGGCAATTAAATTTTCTAGACATTTCAAGTTTCAATTTGTTGCTGCAGCTCCACCTGACCCCTCAGGAATTTTTTGAAAGAAGTAACTATGTGGTATCATTGATGGCATCGGCCATTAAGCCTTCAAGGATGACTTCCTCATTCGGTTGACAACCCCCTAGTTACTTCTTTCAAAAAATTCCTGAGGGGTCAGGTGGAGCTGCAGCAACAAATTGAAACTTGAAATGTCTAGAAAATTTAATTGCCTTTCAAATGAGCTATAACGCGTTTCGAAAAGTTAGTTACGCATGAAGTTATTTCAAGTTTTGCAGAACAAATTTTCCAATGTTAATCTCCATGTACCCGATCATTAAAAAACACCCTGTATATCTTAATGTTATTTCGCGAGCTAACATCTAATTGTAAGTATTTCTGGATAGATTTACGTATAGATTTAGATTTATATAATTGATATAAATTGATATTCAAAAAAAATCTTTGACTATCTAGACACCTATGTTTTCTGGTAATCGAAGTCTGATTTTCCACCTGTCTTTTTTACTAGATGAATGTCTTTAATCACAATATGATGATCTACAGCTTTACACATATCATAAATTGTTAAAGCTGCAATCGCACCTGCAGTTAGAGCTTCCATCTCAACACCCGTTGTAGAAGTGGTCTTAGCTAGGGTGATTATTCGTATTCCTCTTATCTCAGGTTCCAAGCTTAGCTGAACGTCGACTTTGCTTAAAGGGAGTGGATGACACAATGGAATTAAATTGGAAGTTTGTTTGGCCCCTAGGATTCCGGCGATTTGGGCAATAGTTAAAACGTCACCTTTTTTCAATTTATTGTCTACTACTGCTTGAAATGCAGATGGACTTAAAATTACTAAAGCTTCAGCAATGGCTTCTCTTGTGGTAACTTTCTTTTCGCTGACGTCAACCATTTTGACTTTGCCTTGAGAATCGACATGGCTGAGTTCTTTAGATTTCTGGTGTTCGTTTCTGCGAGATAGTGGGGTATTCTGATTGTCGGTTGGATTATTTGTCGATGAAGAAAAATGTCGAAGAAAAAAGGTTTGCGATCGTAATGAATTAGCGATGAGTGAAGTAGTATCGAATTCTGAAAGAAGATTTCGATATCGAGACAAAGATGTCCGTGTCGTAAACGAAGGAATATTTTCCCGATCTAGAATAATTTCCATTAAAAAGATAGGCTTTAGAAGGCTACATAAATTAAATACCACCATGTCGAAGTTGGAACGTACATTTCACTACCCACCAATTAGTATCATTGGACGATTTTTCATCTTGGAAAGATTCATCATTCCTAAAAGATTACTAATGATTAAAATTTTACTTGAAAACAATTAATACTAATGGATCATAAAATAAAACCGTACCAGCATGCTTAGGATGTTTTCGCTTTACAGCTTGCCCTATAAGATTCAGTAACTCATCATCCGTCGCTCCATTTCTCATCGCATCCCTAAAACGATTGAAATAAATGGTTGGAAATAAACATTTTAACTTCCACCTAAAAGTTGCAACCAAATAAATTCTGTCATATATAAATTGACCTTAAAGAGACTTCTGCATTTCCAAAAAGGCAAACTTTAAGATTTCCATCAGCGGTTATTCGCAATCGATTGCATCCTCCGCAGAAATGATCAGACATTGAAGTTATAAAACCAACTTGGCCCATATGTCCTGGTATTTTATAAGCCTAAGGATCAGAAAATAAATCATAAAAGATCTAATATAAAGGGACAACCTGATTCCACTCCATAAGTTGCAGGGAATGTTGAGAAAGTCTTGCTGTTTCAGCTTCAGGTAAAAAAGTATCCCGCTACGCGAGGGTGGAAAAGAGATAAAATATCTTACCTTGGCCGTGTGATTTATAGGATCTTCAAGTTTCTGAAATTCTGGAAACTTTGTTTGTATACTTTTGACCATATCTTGATAGGAAACCATACGAGCTAGATCCCATTTATTACCAGAGAATGGCATATATTCGATAAATCGTATATCTAGATTTCTATCTTTTGTTAGTGCTACGAATTCACAGATTTCATCGTCATTAACTCCACCTTGAACAACGCAGTTAATTTTAAGAGGATGATATCCCATTAGATCAGCCATTTCTATTCCTTTCCAGACTTTGAACCAAGCACTTGGTGGACGCCTAGAGATCTTTTCAAACTTCTTGGGTTGTAAAGTATCCAGACTAACATTTATGGCTGTAACACCACTCGCTATTAAATCGGGCATTAGTCTCGCGAGTAAAATTCCATTGGTCGTTATGCCTATCGATTTCAGCTTCATTTCAGATAGTTGGCCTGCCAAGAACAAAATTGGTTTTCTTAAGTGCCTTTGCATTATTATATTACAAACTATTACTATTAGACGAACAAATGAGATTTTAGAGGGAGAAGAGGACAAAACATTTTTCGATTGTATTATTACATTATTTCTCTTATTAAAAAGCATCATTTGCATATTAACTTGACTAAATAACATGGAAAAATTATTCCTCGACTTATGTTACGTACTTATAATTGAGGGAAGATCTGCACGTAAAAGGGGTTCTCCACCAGTTATTCGAATTTTATCCACTCCTTGTTTTACAAACATCTTGGCTACTCTGACTACTTCCGCTGAAGATAGTAGTTTTTGTGTAGGAGTTAATGGAACACCGTCTTCAGGCATGCAGTAAGTACCTGAATAGAGGCAAATTAAAGTAATAAATTTATTGCTAAAAACCAACTTCGATAAAATGTTCCATGCAAATCATTGCATGATGCAATGATCATATTACTTCTATTTGTTTTCAATATACTACCCCATTCGCCGAATAGAAAGCATCAAATATTCGCTTGTTCACAGGAGTGAAGAGAAATGTTTGAATTTTCTTTTAAAAGATTAACATGTACGAAATTTTTAAATTGTCTTTTTGAAAGCTGTTAAATGCTTCAGTTTCGTAAGTTGCGTTCGTAAAGCATATGGTGCTTTACGAAATGCGAAATAGCAAAACTATGGGGCATATTGAAACAAGGTGAAAGTTACTTTCCCTACAATCATAGAAATATATTAATACCTATAATTATATAATATTAACGAACAAGTAATTAACTTCTAAACCAAATTGAAGCTTACATCTTAAATTGCATCTTTCAGTTACGGAAATTCTGAGGTAATTGTGTTGCCTTCCAAATTTATCGGTAAGAAAGGCAGAAAACGGCAGGATGTCTTGTCTGTTCCGAAGTTCTGCTAATCTGTTGTTTTTGTCATCAGCTTGGGGACTTACAGCAGAAACGGCCTGTTAACAACAATAATGATAAATGAAACGAAGCATGTCATTGTGTTTGCTCGTTAACTTAACGAACCTTGACAATAATAATAATTAGTTTGATTATGTCATTGTTTGAACGATTTTTGTCTCTGCCAACTTGTAGTTTGACATTTATCTGGCATTGGCAAGCTTTTATTATATTGACGATAATTATTTAGGGCATTCAAATCAAATAGAATTATAAATAGCATAGCATGAACATGAATTCTTTATCAAGCGTTAATAAAAAATCCCGATTTCTAATAAGCTTTCACAGAACTATTGCGTTAACCATAGTCTTGTCATCATTGGTGAGTAAGTCCGTAATTTCTATATTTTACTTTCCTTCAGAATACGTGTTACCGAATAACCGAATAATGGTGAATTAAGGAGTTTCATTCAAATATTATTATATCATTATATAATTTGCTTTTTCTCAAAAAGGTATGGAATTTTTACTTCCAACTAACCTTCGTATAATAGTGGAGCTTTCAAAAACGTTTATGTTACTTTAATTATTATTAAAAAAAATCTTAACATATCTTCAGAAATCAAGGATGCATTATGAAACGTAGCATAATCTACTTTTTATCTGCACCGACACCGGCACCTGCATTCTTAAGTAAATAAGATAGATAAAAAGGTTAGTTCAGTTCAGATTATTCCAACTTTTAAGAACAGAGAGTATATAGGGGGTTTGCTTTGGGATTTTTTATATACGAATGAACATAGCTATTGAATACAAGATGAGACATATTTGATATTCTACACAGAGATCACAAGGGAAATCTGATAAACATGATCTTTCCTCGTCAAAAGTCGTTTCCAGTTCCTATTCCTATCGATCAATTCTCATGTGTGCTTTCTCTGCTTTTGTCTAGTATCTGAAAACTGAAGCCAGCCATTGCGTCGAGTCGTAACGCGCTGCGCTTTCTGTCATATTCGTTTTTTTCAATGGATTTTCAAAAGTTGTCCAAGTTTCATCTTTCTTATTCACATTTTATTCTGCAGAGTTTCTCTAAAAAATTTATTACGTCAAAGGTTTTCAATGCGCAAATCTAACGGCTCTCTTTCAGACAAATAGTAAAAGGATGCTTTCCACATGCTTGGAGTCCATAAGCTCACAAAGTTTTGAGGGAAGAAGTCTACTTACAGCACAGTGCTACTAATACTACTTTACTTTCACACCATCGGTTGCATAGGGCACAGAGTATTTGAAGTAATTGGATATTTTGCGAACTTAGGGATAGGGCTAACAAGGGATATACGAAGTATTTCTTTCTTGTACTTTTTTCATTCAAATAACACTTTCGTTCATTTAGCTTGAGAGCATCTGCTCCCTGTCATAGATAAAAGCTCCCTGTTAACTCATCATTATCATCATCATATTTTAGTATTCTCGACAGGAAGACAAAATACAGAACAGACTGATTGCTGGTAAAGAAGGATAATTTTTTATCTTGAAGCACATACACTTTTGAGTTATCTTTTAGTACTCTGCATTGTAATATACAGACAATTTTAGCTGTAAAGAATTTAGGTTAGTCAAATGAGTGCATGTGCTAACGTTGGTTGATATTTTTTATAATATCAAATATTGTAATTGGTACTTTATATACTTACTTGAGACAAGTGTCTTAAAAGGAGAGGGACTGCTGTGGCAACTCTGTTTGAGTAACCCAGTTGAGTGCTAAGTGAAGTTATAAAATGCATTTTTAATTAATCTTTGTGTCCTTGATTTTTACAGACTTTGCCTGACTAATGCTTCTTGAGTGAACTGATGTCTTCTATCACGCTAAACTTGGATGGAAAGAAGATGTAAAGTTTGCAAATAAAAAACGGATATCTCTAAAGACGCGAGAAAAAGACTGAAACTCAGGCAGCACTTCCTTGCCTTGCATTAATCAAATTACGGCTTGATACTACTTTTAAAAACTTCTCGGGTCGTGACTCGTGAACTTTTAATTTCAGTGATGCACGTGAATTACTTTATTATGTAACACGCGATGTAGTCAAATGGTGAGCTCTTTAAAAAAATTTAGTTGTGCAGTGTGCAGTGTCGGATAATTCTTCACCATTACTGGAGATTCTTTGGTACAGACGGTTTTATGGTAATCTTGTAAGATTAAATTTCAATTTTACGTCGACACAATAAATTGATGACGGCAGCGTGAATGAAAGCTGAAAAGCAACTGGAGGCTTTAGGTAAAAAGTTATACCTTAAAAGCATTGCATAATGGAAAGTTTTTTGTCATATTTGTTAGGTGTAAGGTGTAATACAATTTTATACATGTGATTCCTTAATACATGATCTTATACTTTCCTTTATTTCATCCAGGTGATTGGTTGGTGCTGTAGAATATGGTGATACTCTGTGATCGAGACTCTTCCACAAATTCTACATCATAACATAATATAATTATAGTTAGTGCATCAGGTGAGTAATTTACAAATTTGCATAGTTATACAAGTTTACAGGTAATATAAATTATACTTGTACAACTTTTAATTGTAACCCATCTGTTCTGTGCCATGAATATTGGAGTATATGCCTAAAATTAGTTTCTTGTCTCTCTTGACCTTGTCATTTTGACTATAATATCATTATTTTCATTATACTTCTTTATATCTGTTTATGCTATCTTTTTTAAGTGCATTAATTCTAAAAGATGGTTTATTATGTCTGTAGGTTGGCTGGCTGGACTCGAAGAATACATTCAATTTTACTATTGCGGTCCAATTGGAATTTTGGAATCCAATGCCATGCAATTTAAATGAAATATGTAGTATCGCCGCTATTCATAGCCAAGAACGCACGAGTGAAATATTTAATGAGTGGAAGATACAATAGTAAATAGAGAGATGATTATTATTAAAAGATAGGATAATATGGCTAACCTGGCTAGTTGCCACTTATAAAATATATTAGCAGCTCCTGACTATGAATTCGCGTTAAATTGGAGTGAAATGCAAAAGGCAAAATCTAAGCCCACTACACACTAAGCCGTTCTAACTCGTTGATTATACTAATTTTACTTTCTAAAATTTTGTAATTCGATGCAATACGGACTGATGACGTAAATTATTTTATTTTTAAGATAGTAGTATTAAAGTGAAGTGTTTGTTTTGTGGTTTGTGATAGTGAGTGAAATTGTTTTATTTAACTGTTATCCTGGAAGTGATATTTGGATAATATAACTTTGCAATTTTAACATTATATTATACTACTAGAAATAAACCTGGTTACAAGGAATACAATAACGTTGTTTTTAGATTTGCCATTGCCAAGTAATTGTGCTTCCAATTTATTATTAGTCACTTTTAAATCCAAATATTCTGACAGAACTGAACTCGGATTTTTAATTTTTGTATATATGATGTCTCCATACTGTTTCCGATAGTTTATTACCCTACTTACTACGTACAAACTAGTCATGTGAGTGAAAGTGCTTCCAAGTTCTTAAGTTAATTCATTCCATTTTGGATCTATTTGTGATAGCTAGTTGTGACCCTACGAGGGAAGAATGATCAAAGGAATCTTTGGTCAATATGAATTCAACAATCATCTCTGCAGAAAGTTGCGGCCGAGGGGAAGAAGTTGGAAGGAAAGATATAACATCGAAATCAACGTTTTCACGTATAAGGCCGAAAAGAATGAATCTCTTCGCCATGTTATTAGCAATTCTTTTTGTATGTGTAGTCAGTAATTGTCCAACCGGTTGCAACGGTCTTCACCTTCAAGGTACCTGGGAAACAGACACTTTCTTCCTTTTTCTGTCCAAGTTCGGTTTCCAGAAGACGGAGCTCAATAATAAAAACGACACTCAAGGTTATATTTTTGGAAACATAACTAGTCCTAAGGAGTTAGGATTGAATTCTTTGTTATCCAAAAGGAAGATTGCCAAACGGTTTAGTGAGAAAGAGGATGACAGTAAAATAACCCAGCTGCTACCTTCAGTACATCAAAGTGTTATTGAAAGTAAAAATCATACACCTTCCACAACGTTAAGTCCATTAGCAAAAGCTTTCTCTCAGATACCCTCTGCTTCAGCGAAAAATCCATTATCCACTTCTGTACTATCGACAACAAAAGCTAGCAGTCCACAGTCGATAACAGCATCAAAACCTTCTACAAGTACTACAACCACAACGACTACGAAAAAGACAAATCCTGCAACCCCTCCAAAGTTTTTCCCAGCGACACTTGTAGTCCTAGATAGAGGATATTTTGTTGACTTTTATAGGAATCGAAATATTGAAGATAAAGATGCAGCTTGTCGAGAAATGTTTGAGCAGATAACTCGCGTCGCATATGACTCGCAGTGTTATAGAGATGGTACTGAAAACTTTTTGAGACGTATTCCATGTCCAAAGGGTGAGCTTTGCATAGATGATGAAGCCAATTCTAAATACGTTGTCAAAGATCATCAGTTTACCTATGCCATTTCGGATTTGAATCAGCCTAAGTAAGCATTTCAAAGAGGTTGCAAACATTTGCCAAGTCCAATATATATTTCTTTGAGATGATATTTAACTGTAATCTTAAACTTTTCAGATTTTGGTACGTTAGTCTTGTGGCATGCTACAGGGATCCATTGACCTGTGAATGGAAGCACAGTGGAAATCATACTTCGCTAGACTATGACATTTGGCTTGTAAATGGAAACCCCTACACGAAAAACCAAAACCCTTTAGAATATCAGTTTTCTTTTGATCGCCAGGTATTAATTATAATTAATTATATATGCTCTGTCGCAGTCAACTTCAAAATGTCTTTGAAGAAGAAGTAATTTGGAATTCTCTTTGATATTCAGGACACTGTGGAGATCTATCTAGTATTTTTCATGTGTTATTTATTCTTATTTCCACTACAAATTCATGCAGTTTTGCGTCAACGACACATTGTCCCAAGGTTCTTTACAGCAGCAGTTTCATTGGAGTTGACAGCAGTTTTATCAAATGTTGTGCATGTACTCAAATTCGCATTGAATGGCATAGGCCATCCATCTCTTGCAGCATTTGGAGACATAATGGATATAGCAGCCAGGGTACAAATTACGGTTTTAAATAATTTACATGGTCTATCAATGAAAAATACCGAATAATAAAATGCTTATAATTTCATAGGCGTGTTTCATGTTGATTTTACTGGTGTTAGCCAAAGGTTGGGCCGTCACAAGAACTGAGCTAACAGGCAAACCGTTCATATTTACAATCTGGGCAGTATACGGTGTTGTACATGTCCTCCTTTATGTCTGGAAAGAGGTAAGAATGCTATTCTATTACGGCAGTAATTGATAAGTACAAACAGATAATATCATGAAAAGTAATTTTCCTTACTCTCACTTAACTCACTATAAGTGCTGTATGTTAAATGTTTTTCAGACTGAAGTGGACGTAATAGAGGACATTGATGAATATCAGACTTGGCCAGGGTGGTTGATTCTAGTCCTGAGAAATATTATCATGATTTGGTTCCTCTATGAGCTGAAGGACACTATGGATCACGAGCATCAGCCGCACAAGCTGAACTTCTTCCTACATTTCGGTGCTGCGTCTCTTGTATGGTTTATTTACCTGCCAATTATTGCACTTATTGCTCTACAGCTATCTCCGTTGTGGCGTTCTAAATTACTCTTAGGTAAGTATCACAGCTATAGTCGTCAGTGATAAAAGCAAGTTGTTCTTTACATTTTGGTTCAAATGTAATCGAAACTGAGTATGCTTTTATTCTGTAACTCTATTAGGTATTACATATTCTGCGGACTGTTTAGCATTTGCTGTGATGACACACTTGTTATGGCCTACAAGAAGCCAACAGTATTTTTTGTTGACTGCCAAACTGGATACTTCTTTAACAGATGAGCTTGAAGAATTTAATGAAGCTCCCCATGTCATAAATTCATACAGTCGTCGTCCAACCCATCGGTATCCTATCAATTACTCCTTCCGAGATGTGTCTTCATCAGAAGGTGTTTCCCTGAAAAATCCTGATAATCATCCAAGTAGCCATCATAACGGTTTCGGCAATGGATCTGGAAATTCTTATGCAGATGACTTTAAAGATAATGTGCCCCTCATCGTTACATAAACTATAAGTTACGTTGATTACACGTACATTAAACTACTCCTGTGTTGTGGCTACATAAGTCTTCAGTCTTCGGCCTCTGTCTTAATGGATAAAGTATTGAAAATTTACATTTTATAAACTTCACAAAAGCATTTAAGAGTAGTATGGTATTTCCTAAAGACTCACGTCATTTAGAAAATTAGAATAGAATACTGTTTACGTACTTGCTGTTTTTTGGTTCCATTTTACAACCAGTGTAATGAATGGCATGGTGAGACAAAAATGTATACATAGATAAGCATTAGGTTACTTTATACAATTCTTAATGACTGAACAATCATAATGCCAAACGAAGCTCACTATACTCGTGTCATAGAATCAAAAGGTTAG
>JAQFZZ010000896.1:0-13721 GCA_034696405.1 Isotoma caerulea
AAGGGATAGGGAGGGCGGGGCTTAATTAACACAGCAGGGATAAATCCCGGATTCCGGGACGATTGTAAGATTCTGCAACCCCGCATTTTAGTACAAATATCCTGTCCTGGTTAGAAAAATATTTTCGGTAATTAGAGTTTAAAAGACATTTGTTATCTTATCTTATCTTATCCACATATATTTTGTTTTAATTTAATAAAATTGAGACAGGAAAGCGGAAAGCCTAGATAATGCAATGGGGGTGGGTGAAAAGTGAAAGCGTTTTTCTCTATTTATTGTATTATATATTTTATTGAAGGAGAGATACAGATTCAAAATTAACCTAAGAACTAACCTAAGAACTAACTTAAGAACTAACCTAATTACTTGATGAGATTATCATAAAGATGTGGGAACAACAACCTTATCGTAGGACAAAAGATTATTCCATATTTTAGATAGTTTACAAACACGACCACCCATTTATGCATTTTCTAGTCAAATAAGATGAGGATGGAAGTAAGGTGAAAGTGCAGCTATTACACGATCAATATGATTCACATGGAATTTTAAATAGACAGGCTATATTAGGTATAAATATGTATTTTTATTTTATTTATGTAAATAGTTTGTTGTTTTTACTGGCTGATGAAGAGTAAAAAAGTAGGTTTTTAGTTTACATTTGGTTTGTGGATACATATTGGCGGATTTATGTAGCATATTTCCTCGCTCAGATAATAAAATGGAAGATTTAATATACCAACACTGCATCTGCAGCATTTGAAAACTTTGTTTCAGTTTGTATCAAAATCAATCCATGCATTTTCTTCTTCATAATAATAATAAAGTTCATAATCTCAATCGAATTATTAAAATGGTTACATCAAGTGTACATAAATAGACAACAAATAAATCAGTGTTATTGTGCAATAACTATACTTGAATGGTACCTTTAATTAAGCGATTGGCGATTAAATTCAAGTAGATTTTACTTTTTTGACTAGAAATAATATGAAATCTCTGGATTATTTTTGTGTAAGGAATCATTAATATACCTTAAAACGAAAGATTTACCAACCGAATTATAACAATTAACCATACATATGCCAGCCAAATGCTTATATCTATCACCAACTGTGCTGTAGTATTTGATATGGTACATTTGTATCATATTGTATTACTAAATTGCATATACTTGAATTTTGAGATGTGTAATAAAATGTGCAGATTATATTTTGTAAAGGAGCGAGACATGTATGCATTTTTCTGTAATTTGTAGACATCTGTCCAGTCTGCCTTTTCAATAAAATGCAGAAAAATCTATACATGGATTGACTTGTATAACTTATCCAGTCCGCTTACATCCAGTCTCCAAGAAGCAAAAATATAGCATTCTTCTGTTTCTGTCTGTGTAGGAATCCTAGTGTTGATAGCGTAGTAGTGGTCGTTTATAATCCATCAGCACAAAAGGAATTCTGTTAGGGTGAGAGAGAGGTTATAAATTCGGTTGTTAGTAGATAACGGTGGGGAGTGGGCATCAACTATGCAGTGAAAGCTTCTAGGCTATATGCCTGCGTGTGTGCATATTATCCTGGCCCAGCCCAACAGGTAGTGTGCCATTTAAGAAAGAAATAAACGCCCCAGTAAATATACTGTACATTTTCTAGTACATTTCTAGATTTTTGAACTGAGAAGTTGTATTTTTTATGGTTTTACTGTTTTGTATCAGTTAATTACAGGTAACCCTTAATGGGTTTAGTTAGGGGAGAACATAAAAGGAAAGAGGTGAGACGAAGTGGTGGAATACCCAAGCCATTTATTGACTATAAGTACGACCCAACGCTTTTTTAGGTAAAAGAAGAGAGGGAAAGCAAGGGAAAGGTAGATGGACAGTCGGAAAAACAATGTTGTTGCCAAATAATATGGGAAATAGAATAGTAGATTTCATCTTGGTCGGTCATGGTGGTGGTGAAGAAAACATATACCCATGGAACCAAGAAAGCCGACAGTCGATGGGGATCGAGTCGGAAGAAAGACGTCAGTACGCTTTGGATCGATATACGGCTAGACTGAGTGCCTGTTCTGTTCGTACTGAAACCGGTAGCTAGAATGTTGTTGCGGCTGGTTTCTCGTGAGGTTTGCCAGAGAGAGAATGAAAGAGCCTCACCCAGTTGATCTGTCTCACAAGAAAGCTTTTCGGGTAGATTAGAGCATGGGCATTAGAGTTTAAACTCAAAACCGAAAAGTTCCGAATTTCTCAGGGAAAGTCTTTTTAATAAACGAAAGTATTGCCTTCTTCATGTTACACACTGGGTTTTTGCCAATGCCAAGCTTCGTTTAGATTTTGGACCGACGCAGTAAATGAGTTAGGTAAAAAATACCATTGACGTCATCTCGTGACCCTTGACCTTAATGGTGAATGCAGTCCATCCCTTTCTCTTCGTTTGAACTACTCTCTACTTTCACTGTCCTCATTGTTTAGCTTAGCTTGTCCAATCATTACTAACCCGCAGTTTCAGAAATGTGAGAGACACATGCTATATTATATATGAATATTCAGCCTTATGAAAGTTACACTTAGCTTCTTACCAAATGGAAATAATAAAGTTATTTAACTATTGTTATTACTTCTGGATTGTATAATATGGTTGACCGGTATACATGTACCAGAATTAGAAGGTATGTGTTAAAGTTGTTGTTCCGTCAATATCGGTGATAACGGTCGATTTAAAGTCCCTTCTGCCTGTTCTACTGTAAATTTAAATTCTATTGATCATTGTTATTTGCTGTCAACAGTGCTAATATTCCTTACAGATTTAAAAATGAAACACAACGTTGTAATACGTGTCATTGGAAAGCTATGTAGAATTAAAATAGTAACAAGTTTAAATTTTGAAACCTTTAAGAACTTAACATAATATATGATTGGGAAAAAAATCATTGTGATATTATGTGTGATTGTTTAATAACGTGATTTAAGTGAGTGTATTTAAATAAATGTAATGTAATACCCAAACAAGTTGTTTAAAAAATATTACTCTTTGATAACGAAGAATAACAAATGTAAAACTCTAGTTAGAAGTGACATTCGTGTAAATGTGTAGTCTTGATTTAATATTTTTAAATAAAAAGAATGTTTAATTACTAGGTCTGTGATCTCATCCCACATTTTGGAGAAGTGCAAGTATGAATGAGTTAGATGCCCTTAGACAAGAAGGTGAAACACTCAAAAATGCTATACGAGTAAGTGAAATTTAATCTGCCTTTAATTAAATCAAATTAAACGAGTCAAAGCTTGGTTGTGGATTAAAATATTGGGATTGTCTGAATAGGATGCTCGTAAAGCGGCGTGTGACACCACGCTTGTGGAAGCGACCGCATCGATGGAACCGATTGGCCGCATTCAAATGCGAACCAGACGAACGCTGCGGGGCCATTTGGCTAAAATCTATGCCATGCACTGGGGTTCAGACTCAAGAAATTTAGTATCAGCATCTCAAGATGGAAAGCTCATCGTATGGGACTCTTACACGACAAACAAAGTGCATGCCATCCCCCTTCGTTCCAGTTGGGTCATGACTTGTGCCTATGCACCCTCAGGCAGCTACGTGGCTTGTGGTGGGCTCGACAATATCTGTTCCATATACAGGTACTTTAAATAATTCCAAAAAATTGGTGTTGTGGACAATTTTTTGGGTTTTAAGTAGCGACAGAATCTGGTTCAATAATGAAGGGCTGTGTTGGGACTTTTCAGTTTGAAGACAAGGGAAGGAAATGTGCGAGTAAGCAGAGAACTACCTGGTCATACAGGCTACTTGAGTTGCTGTCGGTTCCTAGATGACAACCAAATCGTCACGAGTTCAGGTGACATGACCTGTGCATTGTGGGATATTGAAACCGGCCAGCAATGCACTTCCTTCACGGGCCACACCGGTGATGTCATGTCGCTTTCCTTATCTCCTGATATGCGAACTTTCGTTTCAGGAGCTTGCGATGCTTCTGCTAAGGTTTGATTTGTTTTACCCAGTGCAGTACAAAATATAGCCTGGATTATTGGATGAAAAAGTTTAACCAAATAAATGTTTTGAACAGCTATGGGACATACGAGATGGACTTTGTCATCAAACATTCTCTGGACACGAATCTGACATTAATGCCATAGGAGTAAGTTCATTTATTTGAAACATATTAATCGACAAGATTTGTGTACCTAAACAGCTAAAGTTCTCCAATTTTCTTCATATATATCATTTTTTTCTCAGTTTTTCCCTAACGGAATGGCATTCGCAACGGGGTCTGACGATGCGACTTGTCGATTGTTTGACAAGCGAGCTGACCAGGAACTGGCCATGTATTCGCATGATAATATCATATGCGGTATTACCTCGGTGGCCTTTTCAAAGTCTGGTCGCCTATTGTTAGCTGGTTATGATGACTTCAATTGCAATGTGTGGGACTCGATGAAAACGGAACGAGCAGGTATATTTTAAAATAAAATTGTTTTTCTGTCTAAAAGTAGAATTTGTTTTTTGAATTTTCTTAATTACTTTAAATATAGGTGTCTTGGCCGGTCACGATAACCGTGTGAGCTGTCTTGGTGTTACGGAGGACGGAATGGCTGTAGCAACTGGTTCTTGGGATAGCTTTTTGAAGATATGGAATTAGATATTTAGTTTGTTGCATTATGGTACTGAAATTCGCCGATCAAAGCAGATTCAGCATAGGTTTCATGGATAATGTGCTTCTTTGTGTTAAATCTGCAAGCTTTTCCCCAATTGTTATTGACATTTTTTGTTTAGTACACGAATCCGTCTCTTTGTTAAACGTCAATCAAACTACAGTTTTAGTTGTAACCGTAATACTGCGTATTATTATAAATATGTAGAGTAATGTTATTGTTGAGGAGCAACTTTTGATACCGTCATTATATTCTGTTATTAGATAACTACTAATCGCTTTATCTGGAGCTAAACCATCGCAAGGGAGAATTTTCTCTGCAGTTAATGTAACGTGTCTCAGATCTTCGCACGAATTGCTATCATCTTCACTACCATTACCTAAACGATTCCATTCGACTGGTGTTTTGGTATGTCCAAGCAAACCAGTTTAAGTTTCTATTTACAAATTGTTTAGGTATTTTTTTCCTGTAAGGAAAAGGTTCAAAATATTGAAAATTGTTAAGGTCAGGTCTGAAGAAGGTTGGTATGTCAGTGGGGCTGATTCTAGGCTTAAGATGTAGGAACACATTACGAGCGAATGAGTTGAAGTAATGTTTTTAATTGAAATCTATGTTATGAGAACATTTTGTTGATAATATCTATGATATGAAAACTGCCAAGTTTTACAAATGTATTTAAGTCATGTGGCACAATTATTATCGTTTTGCTTGCACATTAATCTATCTTACACAACAATTAGGTATTTAAATAAAATCCACGCACAGGACAGAATTGGATACAACAAGCTTGCTTAACTGAATGTGTACATATTTAGAAAGTGTGTGTGGCTGTATTTTCTGACTGAATTATGTTTATAGATGACGAGTGTTTTAAATTTTATGAATGAAATAATTATTAAGTTTTCAGATTCCATATATTTATTTGTTCAGTTCTATCAACTTAGTTTTTCTGTATTATTATTGTTATTATTATTATTAGGTATTATTATTAGATCATGATTTATGGTTTCGGTAATTTCGTTAAATTATGATGTAAGTTATGAATGAGTATATGCGTTATTTATCAAGTATATACAAACAACCAATAGAATTTTATGTTGTTAGTTCTTAAGTACGTTTTAAGTGTTCTTGAATTCCATTTTTGCTTGTCCTAACTAAATGCCCAACCTACTGTGTGCTTCATGATTTATACTCCATAAAATTATACATTATTGATCTTTTCTGATAACTCTTTTTGAAGGCTTAATTCTTGTCTCTCAATTATAAAAGTTCTATAAGCATTTCCCAATTGATTTTGCATAGACTTGACGTACGGATAAAACATCGATACAAGGATTGCACTTACATATAATCCAATTGTATATAAAAGCAGTTTCACGCTGTTTTTATCATGTCAAATTGTTCCAAAATCTAAATATAACAAGGTATCCATAATATTTTAGACTCAATTGAGACTTGTAAGGATTGGAACGGGGACCATATTCTACCATTTCCCTTGTTTTAGAAGGAGATAATATTATATACATACAATGTTGCTGGTGTTTTGCTCAGAAAGCGACTAAGTGAAGGGTGTAAAATAGAACAAAACATCTGCCACAGAATTCATTCACTTTGAATCCAACTAGCAACTCAATTTGAATAGCCGATCTTCCAGTAAGTTGTTCACATCCTATGAAAACATCAATGCGAGTTTTTTTCCACAATTGATAATGAAGTACAGTGCAGCTAACGCTTCTTAAAAACAGTCATTTTTTATGGCAATGTACACCTGACCATTAAAAGAAGCAATTACAAGCAGGTTGTATTACATTTGCTAAAATGGAAGAAAGTCACATCTAGCTTATACAAACTTTCACCACCGTGATTCTCATCTCATACAGTTCGTCATGTTAGTTCGTTCGTAATAATATTGAAAAAAACAGGCACTCACCTCTAATTTGCATTACAACGTGAACATATAAAAATGACCATAATGGTAGTGAAAAGTAAAATAATATCTTCCACTTAATTAGCCAGTACTTTCTTTTAACGATCTAGATTGTAAAAAGTAATTTGATAAATTGAATTTTAAAAATTGAATCAAAATGTCTTGAAAAGAAAGATTCAGGAACTGATGCCATTGTACGTATCCGTTAATGCGTTTATGATACGAAAAATAAATGTGTTATGTTAGTTTTATATCATTTGAATATAATAGTCTATGAAAATGATTTGGTTGGTTACAAGCTTAATAATTGAAATCTCCGGAAACAGATCAGAAGTTTTTTAGACACTCGTTCAATTAGTCGAAAGTCATCAAACATAGCAGCAAGGTTGTTTGTCTATTGTTGAAAAATCTAACTAGTTTTTGAATCGTTAAAAATGTTCAAATTTATTTGCAGCAAAAATTACAAAAGGCACAACTGAATAACATGGAAAAGAAATTTTGTAGAATGCGCTGAGATTACCAAAGATGTATCATTCATGTAATTGCTTTCTCCTGTGAAATTTTAACTAAATACATTCAAAATAAGTTTGCTTAAAAGACTGAAATTTTTGAAAGATGTGAACTAATAATTTGTAAAAAAAATTGCATACTATAGCAAGGTGCTTGCTGTTGACCAGTTTGCAAATGAGGATCTCGTTCACGCTGTATCAAAAAACTACTAGATTTATCGTTATGGTGTACCTAACTCATACGTTTTGGAAATGTAGCTTTCATTTTTTATCCGCTTATCACGTGGTGAAAGCATTTATTTTCTGTCGTAGTAAGCAAATGTTTTAATTATTTTATTGTATCGTGGTGTAGTTAAAAAAGCTTTTAAAAAAGAAACCAATTAATCAACCGTTTTCAAGAAGCACAGTCCCATGTTCTGTAAAAGTATTCGAAAATTTACTTCTTTATACTTAGAATTCATGAGAAAAAAAAATTCAGTGAAGTGACAGCGAGTGTAAAAGGCGAAAGAAAAAGTCTTGTGTGACAAGGAGAATAACCCTATCTAAATACATATATACATGAATGATTGCGCAAATGGAGAAAGTGGTGAAAGGACATCAAGATGTTGTGAACAATAACTATAAAAAATGGTTGGATGTGGTGACTAGAGTGTATGTGGAAAAAAATCCGGTGATACTACTAGAATCTAAATTACATTTTAATTACTGATACTTCTTACACAGACTACGTACGACTATATAAAAATATACTAAGATAAACAACTATAAATATCTAAAAACTTTCATGCAAAAGAATGTAAATCATTAGGTTGGGCACAGAAATGAGTGAACGAAATGAAATACAAAAAAACTCTTTAACTAACATTTATATAATGAATCAATTAATGATCTACGTATTAATGATGCTGCATACTCTGTACTTAATAAATATTTTAAAAGGATATGCCCACCACAACCAACAACGCGACACAAGAATTAATACAATTTATTGTTACTACCAATACTAAACTATGACGATATCTAAAATGATGCAACATTTCCTAATAATATGTCAACGGTTACGCACCCACGCACGCACATACAACCGCTGCGCTGTGGTTCCGTCAGCGGTGGTCCTCGTCTGTAGAGTATGAACGTTCATAAAGTTTCAAATGTGTGGATTTATTTATAATGTGGACAATCTGAAGTAATTGCGTGAGAGTTTCTAAATGTTTACAAGTGATGATGACTATAAAACTAAAACTACTGTAGAAATTAGGTAAACCAAAGTTAACGTTTTTACAATTCTGCCAGATTAATTTTAAAAGGACGCATTATATTTATTGCTTGAAGGCTTATCATTTGGTGCTTTCAGTTATTGGAAAGAATATTATATGCATGGGACCGCAAAATTCTTGCATAACAGTCTGTTAAGTAAATGCTTGAGTACACCATAGGTAGGTGGTTGGGTTTTACTTTAGAAAAATATATCAGGGTTCTGTAATTTTATATACAACTGTACGTGAATGATTGGTGCAGGCATTTTCTTTATTTTTGTACCTTTTCTCGCAGTAGATTTGGAATGTTGTAGTCAGGGTGGTATTACACTTTTTTGACAACGACAGTTCTTTAAAATTGATGATATGTATTTGTCAGTAAAAATGATTTGACCCTCCAACAAATTTTACAAAAACATCTTATTTTGTAATTGTTTGTACTACCAAAGAAAGCAAAAATACAGATTTGATAAGGAACAGATTAAAGTGTAGCTGGTATACCTACCTAACCAACGTAGAATTAAGAAAATTCTTGTAGAAAAGAAAGCATGGAGAAAGCATCTAATAAATGCTTAATCTGTTTAATCTATCCATATGGCACCATAACTTTCACTCTCGACCGAAATCTAAATTCTCCCGTCCTGTACGAGAGAGAGAACCAAATTCGTGTTTAAAGCAGAACAAAATAAAAATCTTTACGCCAAAACAATTATTAATCACATTTTTATATGAGATAAATTGCAAGGGCTCAGGCAATTGTTTTGGCGTGCAAAGATGACTATAAATTCAAAGACTTGATCTTATATGAAAATAACTCTTGCTCGTTTGTCCAAAACTTATACCATACACTATATTATAAATATTACATAAGTAAATGTACTACTAAAACTAACTACTACCACAACTGGTAGTGTGTAGGCTATTAATTCTTAAAACCGACTATTTAGACAAAAAAATATTGCTTCAAAACCTGGATTAATTAAAATTCAATATACTTATTATTATCAGCAAGCCACGAGGCATTATTTTAATTAAGATAAGGTATGATTTATACAAGATGTCGATATTGCTTTAAACGTTAATCTTTGTAGGGAAAACTCAAAAAGGTTGGAAATTTCAACGCGATTGATTATCTTACATTGAATATATAAAATATATGTATATTATGAAAAGTTTGCGTTATGATATGATATGATATTCTTACAATTATACATAATCCTCTTGCACAAGATGCATAGCTAAGTTTAAAAAAATTAATTGTATGCTAATATAAGGTGTAAAATGCTATTTGTACGAAGAGCGATTGATTTAAAGAGCGAAGAACAAGGTGCATCTGATAAAACTATTTAATACTTTAAAAGGATCTTATTGTAATGTAAGTTATAGGTAGAAAATAAAAAGAAGCTATGTTATGAAACAAGGTGAATGTGAGTCTGCTAATGTACTACAAGCCAGTACTATTATTGTTATGTATTTAATTAATCACTTGTGGGGTTACTGGGATATCGTCAGCCATGATGTAAAGATAATATATTATAAACAATTAAGTACATAATTAAGGTTTTTGTAAGTCTAACTTAGAAGGCTTCTCAATCAGTATAGGATATTATTGAAATTTAAACAAATTATGATTGCAAATACTACTCCTACTACTATTACTATCATAATTACAATTATTATTATTGTTACATAGATGAATATGCATATACCACTAGGCTAGTTAATTAAGAAATATATAAACTATATTATGCATAATATAAATCTGATTACGGTAACACATTCATATTTCGATTATTATATTACAAACGAAGATGATAGTATAGGTCATAGGTTAACTAGAGTAGAGCACAATAGTGACTCTAGATTAAGAAACATAAAATAACGATAAAGTATATAAACTGTGTATAGAACGATGCTGCCAAAATTTTGCAAATCCGCTGATTACTAATTACATATAGCAAAATCACGCCGAAGATTACTTTGTTACTACAATCGTTCATATAAATATGACTAAACATACATTATTGCATAGGTTAAAATATTCTAAAGGAACTGTATGAATGTGTGGTGGTGTTACTAAATCTAATTAATCAATTTACTTACAATTGTCTATCTAGACTAGAAAGGTAAAAAATGCATGAGCAATCTGAAATTCTCGAATTGTTTTCTGCTCCTCATAATTTTTTCTTAAGGTTCTTGCAAGCAGGCACCTTCTTGTCATGTGTATGGGTATACATTATTAATTATTGATTATTCCTAGAACTGATAATTCTATTTTGGAATTTCAGTATCTAGTTCTACTGCCGTGAATTTTGAATTACTTATATATTACATGACAATTATAGCCTCGTCTCTCATTTTCTATTGCTGCTCGTGATAATGATTATGGTGTTATGTATGAAAAACTGTAGAAATTGTGTCATAATATTCATCGTCGTCATTTTATATTCTTACAAGGTGTTTAATAGCCTTTTATCAGTATTTGTTCCTATAATGTATATTGCTATTTATTGTACTGTATCTTGCTACTAAACTAATGATCATAATGAAAGTAGCTCATTTTATCGTTGATTGATGCATCTTTTATTTTTTAGGCTTTCAAGTTTCAGCTTGCCGAAAGATACTTTCTGCTTCTCTTTTGAGTTCAAGAGAATGACTACTTCATAATGACTAGTGATGATATAATTATGATATGATAAGATAGACGGTATGTAATCATGCTAACAGTAAGAAGGGTGACCGGCTTTTAAAGTTAAATATTATATTACGTATTATAATACAGGATACATTAAGTGAACTATGTTATTCCTTTGTATACTCGTATGTATTTATTGTTAGTTCAAGTGAGTGTGGTTGATTGGTTATAAATATGAGTGCATACAATGTACGTCTTAACGTGGGATATCCAATATTTAATGGATAAGGGTATTGTATAAGAATCAAAATGATACATCATCCATTGTCAAATAAAGCTTTTTGTCAATTAATAATTAACTCAAGAAGTTTTGCATTCTGTTCTGCATAATAAGTTTCACAGATTTATTTTTCATTTATTTAGATAAAGGAATAGTACTGGAATGTCTTTCAGCACTACAATCGTTTCAAGTATTTCATCAAAAGAATTACAAGTTTGAAAGAATATAATGATTGATAAGACTATTCACTTTGACAAATGTTTCGTATAAGTCTGTTGTTATTTACATCTATGAAGCATTTAAAGCTTCATCTATATCCTTTATAAGATCCGTGTAAGACTCTAATCCTACAGAGAGTCGTACGAATCCCTCAGTTATTCCCAGTTTAACCCGTAAATCTTCAGGAACTGAAGCATGAGTCATGGAAAATCTGGAAAACAGAAGTTTATTAAAATCATTGCTGGATATAATATAATGAGTGGATAATTTTTTGGTATTGGTATGTCCTTTATAAACTTACGGAAGTTCGGCAAGACTTTCATATCCTCCTAAACTTTCGGCAAGGCTAAAAACTTTCAGCTTTTGTAGGAATGCTGAGCCACTTCCACGGATATAAAATGATATGAGACCGGAATGACCTGAAGTTTGTTTTAAAGCGATTGCATGCTGAGGATGCGATGGAAGTCCAGGATGTAATACCTTTTCAACTTTTGGGTGATTGGACAAAAATTCTGCGACTTTAGCAGCATTTGCCATGTGTAGTGGCATTCTTACATGCAAAGTCCTCAGACTCCTCAAAACTAAATAACAATCGAATGGGGAAGGAACCGCTCCGAGAGCTATCAATCAAAACATCACAAAAATGCCATTACTATACCATACCATTTTTGAATCGTTATGAATATGCGACTTACAGTTCTGTAGAAAGGCGATTCGGGTTTTCAAGTCTTCTCGATTCACTACGATAGCACCCATCAAAACGTCACTGTGACCGTTCATATATTTAGTAAGACTGTAAACAACAATATCTGCTCCAAGATCCAATGGTTTCTAAACAATTAATGATTTCCATAATGATATACATTGATTTATTGTCTCACTCAAAATTATAAGTTTGTACGAAAGTCAAACCTGGAAATATGATGTCAGGAAAGTATTGTCAACCGCCACGATTATGTCTTTAGAATAGTTTCGAACGATTTCAACAATTTTGGCAATATCTACGACTTTTAAAGTGGGGTTGGTTGGTGTCTCAATCCACACAAGCTGAGGAAAAGTTATTATAGTTGTGAATAATGATAATGTTCAGTATCTAACTTGTAAGTGAAACGTGTTCTTGTGTTAACAAACCTTAGTTTTTGCAGTCAGTGCACTTTTAAATGCATCCAAGTCAGTCATATCAACAAAATTAGGGATAATATTGGCAGTTTTATGCATCTGTCGAAACAATCTACCAGTTCCTCCATATACATCATCCATTGATATCAAATGATCTCCACTATCAAGCATAGCAACTATATTCGTTGTAGCAGCCAATCCAGATGAAAAAACCATGCCTGTAAGAAGTAAAGCATTCGATACATGATACATTTTTAAGAATTCGTAAAACGCGTTAACATGCATGCATTCGTAAGCTTTACGAATTATAAGGTGAGTAAAAATACCAAATTTTCCATTATCCAAAGCTGCCAGGGTCTCTTCCAGAATTTGTCGAGTTGGATTTCCGCTGCGCGTGTACTCAAACCCCTGTTTTGATTGATTTACAAAATTAAATTACATCCAATGATATTTTAGAAACTGCAAGATAATTTTGAAGTCTTAATAAAAAAAGCTTTACCCTGTGTTGAGCAGGACCATCTTGCTCAAAGGTAGTAGATAATATCATGGGTGGTACTACTGGAGCATAATTCCAATCCTTTGGAATATACCCTGAGTGGATTGCTTTGGTAGCAAAATTAGGGTCAACTGGTAGCCAAGCTACTTCTTCGGCCACTTGATTGTTGTTGGCGTTCATCTTGTGATCTCGTATAGCGTAAAACCTAGATAAAATTAAATGATTGATTTTATTCTCGAACAACAACTTTATGTTGGAGAAGGTGGAAATGAAATGAAACAAATCGACTAGTATGGAAGTATCCTTTATCCTAATCCACCAATTATGGTTTCTAATAAGAACAACTAATCACCCGTAACTCTATTCACATTCACAACCTCGTTCGTTGCAGAAGAATATTCAGACACGAAAGCTAAAATACGACAAAGGTTGTTTGCGGTTTAAGAACAGATACAAGCTAGAAAGAGAAGAGACCCTCAAAAAATTTGACCTTGGTTGGATTGTTGGATACAACGATAAAATGCTAAACAAACAAGTGGTCCGGTATGCAAATCATACGTACAGGTTTATCATACAAGTTCAAAGACAATATCGCATCGGTTACTGGTATTGAGCTTAGTAAA
>JAQFZZ010000897.1:0-13718 GCA_034696405.1 Isotoma caerulea
GATTTCCCTCTCTCCACACCGCTCAGTCCACTGCATTCATTTTCTTCTTCGTTCATTTTGCCCCTTATGGCTTATGTAGAAGTAAAACAAGAATTGAAGCCAAAATTTTCATGAGATTGAAGCTCTTTGCAAAATTACAATTAATTATTTTAATTATACAACAATTTTACATGGATATAAACGAGTTCGGTGAAGTTACTTTTACTTTACATAATATTCATACTATACATAAATTCAGTTTCCCAAGGAATGTGGAATGGTTTCCGAATTCCGATGTATTTTTACACAATGCGATGAATAATGGTATGGGCAGCCCTCAACTGCGCATGCGTTTCGACGACTATGGATGACAGTTGTCGACGTCATAGGGCTTTCCCAAGGAATGCAGCAAAGAACAATGGCGGGGAATCCCCCCCCCCACTTTCGGGATTCCCCAGTGAGTCATACCTGAAACGGTGAGTCAGTACTAATGACCTACATTTGGTAAACCAATCAGACAGCACCGGTCGCAAGCTGCCCATATTTAATGTGCAGCATTTTTGGTACAACTTGTCACTTCACTACTTTCTCTATTTATTGTCTTTTGTCTTCATCCTTCTTCGTTATACTTGAAATATGTTATCATAATGTTAATAATTTAAAGACACAAAACATTACTATGTTTTACAGAAAATTCTACTTTTATTGTCTAGCAAACGTAATCAACTCGGGTTATTAAAAAGATCGTTCACTTTCAGTACGTCATAAATATACGCTTCATGTAAGCAGTATTTAATACAGGCTTATTAAAATAAATGAATTAAATATGTTTACCAAACCATTTTCTATCATAAGGAGATATCCAATGATGTGACTTAGCCATATTGTTTTTAACAATGTATTCAAAAGTGTACGGATTTATGTTATTTTCTTCTAGTTCTTTTTCTTTTTCTTGCATTTCTTGTATCATCTCATGACTAGCTGCTTTTGCCTTGAATGGTAGTTTTTCAGCAACTTCTTTTAAAATAGGATACGCCTCACGGAACTCAATATGTCCTCCCATTTCAATTATGACACGGCCATATTTTATCGGAGTAATGTAGTGATCGATTGCTCCCTTTCCACCACCCATGCGCTTTCCTTGGCCCTGTAGATTAATGTTGAGAAACTCTTATTTTTATTGCAATAACAAATTACAATTAGTTGACTTTATTATGTCATTTACGAGGTTGTTTTTTTTTTATATTCATATCAAAGATAGGTAGGTGGTTTACAAAATGCGATGTACCTTTTTGGTGATAGGCTGCCACGGTGAATCAAGTCTCCACAATGCAAACATTCTAGAGACATCAATTCTTCGAGCAATGGTCATCCTAACCATTTCAAAGTGTCCGAATTTCATGCGTCCAGGTTGAAGTGCCTAAAATGAAGGGAAAATATGAATTTGTACACAACAGAGAAAAAACTTTGAAAGTTTAAATTTTGCAAGTAAAGAATTATATACTTACAATTATACCATACTGTTCATGAATAAATTTATTATGTATTTGTTCAGGGCCCCTCATGAACTTTAAGTTTTTCATCATTTTAGGTGCTCTCATTCCAGCTGGGTACTGAGGTACTTTATCAATGAACTTCAGCTTATTTCTTTCTGGATACTCAACCTCTGTAATTGATATCGAAAGCAAACAATTCAATCCCCATACCTTTATAAACCTCTATTGTAGTATAAAATCTCTAAAACAATTTTAGCTTGTTTTCGCTATTTAAAAACGACTTACTATCATAGCTTGGTGGTAAGATGTAATTTTTTAACCCCATACTAGGAACTTGTGTCAAACAAGCAGTAAATGAGCCTAGTCTTTCTGAAGCGACACGGACGGAAAATAGCTGTGACAACGACATTGTGCCTGAAAAAGAAGAGAAAAACTTGTAAGCAATTAAGTTTCACTTTCAATACACTGTGTATTGAAATTGTGAAATTGATATTGTGTATAATTTATACACAATATCATATGACATATGTATCATCGATTTCAATGTGTATTGTCGTCAATCCAACAAAGTCAAAAGTAAAGTACAAATACAAAAGTTTGATTGCTTTGTTTTTTGTATTATTACACAATTCAAAAATCAATTACCTACCTTCAACCTTTCGCCTTTTAGCAACAACAGACTCTGATAACTGATAAGTACACTACCACTATGCACTACCAACTACACACTAAATTAAATCCACAAGACAAGAATAACAAATTATCCTTCTCACTCGAGTTTACGGAGTCAAGTGGTTCGACTCTATTCGATTCAAGAATTCACTATCATGTATCAAGATCAACTATTCAGTTCTAATTGTGAAATTGCTAAATTAGAAGAAGAAGACCTTTATTGGTAACTGTTCTCATTACAGAGAATTGCCAAATGACACAGTATTTACTTCTTTAATTCACAATTTCGGCAGGAAAATGTTTAAAATTGTTTTTCAAAATTCACATTTTCGGTCAACCAAACTTTCTCTGAGGTGAATAATAGTAGTTTAAAAATTGTACCGGGCTTCTGTGTTTCCTTTTAACTCGATGATCCATGATCCATCCCTCTGTCTGAGGAAACAGATCCAATGGAAAACTTGCTCTGATTTTGGATTTTAATTTAAACTCTTTTTAATAAAATTAAATAATTTCTCCACCAGCTCCACGTTCAACACTGCACACTGCACACTGAACTGACTGAACAATATTTCACATTGAATTAATTAATTTTCGAATCGAATCAAACATTTCAGATTTTGTGACGCTGTGAAGTGAAACGCTTCAAGTTTTGTATACATCATACTTACGGGTTCGTGGTTCGGGTTTCATTTGTCATATTTCATTAATTTCATCGATATCGCTCATTTGTCATTTATCATTGCACATTGACAATGTGACATTGTCAATTGTCATCATTTCATCATCGAAGTCTCGCAACAGTTGGAGTAACTTTCTGTTAGTTTTAGTTTATTTTTAATTATTATAGTAATCTTGATCTGTAGAACTGCAGACTAACAAATGATATGGTTACTAATGTATTTGTAATTTTGGCTTAAATTTTAGGAATTTAGAATTGCTGTCATCGATCGCGAGGATTCCGATTCGTGCCTTCGGCTTCGTGCCCGAAGACATTGACTGTTATCTGTTAATAGCTTTGCATCGTTACACTGATAATGGAACAATGGATTCGTCGATTGATATTTGGAAGTAGGGACAGTAGGGTATCAAAATCTGGGGGAGAAGAAATGAAATTATACAATTTCAAGCCATTGAATTTTGAGGAATGTCCAGTGAAGGGAGAAGAAAGTCATGCAGGCGAAGGGGCTGTTTTAAAACCTCAACCAAGATCTGGTCACCGTATAGTTTGCGATAAAGGGAATGTTTACTCGTTTGGAGGATATTATTCTGAAGGTACGGCTGGAGAACTACTACGTGAGGTAATTAAAATAATTAAAAACATCTACCTAACTGTTTTTGTCAAATCATTGAAAAATTTCACAACTTTGTAACTTTTACTATACCATTTATTGTTTTTAGTTGTTGTGCTATAACATCGCAGAGTCTCGATGGATAAGGCTTCCCAATTTAGGCAACGTTCCAGAAAATGTAGCTTCGCATGCAGTTGTTTTGCATGGAAATTACTTGGTTGTGTTTGGAGGTACTGGACTGCCATTTGGGGAAGCTTCTTCGAATGCATTTAGTATTTGTGATCTGAGGACGCTGAACTGGACAACTGTAGAGACTAAAGGACAAAGTCCAATCCCTCGATATGGTCAGGCAGTATTGTTGGATGAGAGAACTAATTCATTTTATGTCACTGGAGGAACAGATGGATATGCGTATTCAATGGATATTCATAAATTAGACATGAATACATTTACATGGGAAGTACTTTTTACTTCCAATGATTCCATAGATGAGGATATGCCGTATGCAAGATATCGCCATGATGTTGCATTTGATGGACGTCTCATTTATGTATTGGGTGGAGGCACAGAAAAAAATGTCCGTAGTCTGAGTTTAGTACCAGCCTTTGATATCAAAAGTAGACAGTGGAAGTTTTTACAAACAGTTGTCAACGGTGAGGTGTACCCTAGGCCCAGAAAATGTCAATCAAGTGTACAACTTGAGGATGATGTTTACATGTGTGGAGGTTTACAAAACATCCACATCTTTATGGATTTATGGAGACTCAATTTGCCTACATTGACATGGACACGGTTCGCTTCTGCAAATTTGCCTTTTCCTGTATACTTTCATGCATCATGTGTTACTACTGTAAGTAAACTATCGATTTATGTTTTTTCTGATAAAATAATTCATAACTTAATTGATGTTTGTTTTTGTGTAAACTTTCAGGCTGGATGCATGTACATCTTTGGTGGTGTGACAGATATTGCAACCGGCACAAGGTCGAACAAAACTTATAAAATTTGGCTGAAAATTCCTAAACTACAGGAAATCTGTTGGGAAGCTATACTTAACTACAGCAAAAACATCAAGTTAATGTCTCAATCAAATTTAAGAAAAATATTTCCAAGAGAATTCAGCGACCGAGTTCATCCTGGTCCTCCGTGCGGTCCAATTTCTTCTATAAATAAACACTGGATTGACAATTCACTACCTGCCTTAAATAAAGCCATCTTAAGTTAATGAAGCCTACAGAAGAGTATCGCCTACTAGTGAAAAATTTAAATCATACTCATAAATCTGACTGTTTGAAACTGATTTAGTACAGTAGGAAGTACTACTACTGAACCGGTGCTAAATCCTAGCACTAAAAGTGTAACGCATTGTTTGTAACTGTGATAACGTATTAAAATGGATAAGAATAAAGACTATAATTTCTAAATTGTTAATTATTAAATAACACTTATGCATTATGCTCCAAATTATTATTAAACAATAAAAAATGAATATATGCAAATTCGTTCGTCTTATTTCCACTTTATTATTTCCCTTATATTTAATTCACATTATCTCATTGTAACAACAAGATTGATTCATCCAGCACAATACAAATATTTCATAAAATGATTATACGACAAACGTTCACGAGCTAGTTTACATTTGTGTTAGATTATGCACTACCTAAATTACTGATTTTTGTCTCACTGAACTTTTTCTTCGTATTCTTAAAAAGTATATTTTACCACGAATACTTATTACTAGATTTTAAATCTGCGAATAATATAACATACTGTTTACAGACGAGACGCTACTACATATATTTTATGTATTACAGTAATCGGTAGTTTAAATTATTCTAAAGTTATCTTATCATCTTATCCTCTTTGTTTCTTCTTCGGAGTTTTCAAGATGCATAAATCTTCCTCAGACCTTAACTTAAACCTTACTTTGCCGTCTTTAAATAACCTTAACGTTTACTCTAGCATGATTAAAATATCCATCAAAACTTCACATCCACAACTTCCACAACAGAACAACGCTTTTGTCGGACAGTAAAAGTAGCTAAAACTGTTTATAAAATTTTGAATACATCAAATGTTTAGCCCCATTACAAATGCAATATTGAAAATATAAAAATGATTATTAATGAAACGCGTTCTCCTAATTGTGACATGTGAATGTGCCTTTTCCCATTTTACAATTTTTGATTTATCTTTGGCCAACTATTGTTATCATGAGATAAAAAATATCTTTAGGAAAGTGACAATCCGTAGGAGAATACATTGCGGTGTAAAATGTATTGCTCACTTAAAAAATGTTGTATCGATGGCATCCACTCAATTTCCTAAAAATATTTACGTCCTCCTTATGGAGTATATTAAATTAACATTGCCTTCCTTCAAAACTATGTTGGTAGGTACTTTATGTAGATTTATTTGTTAAATTATATTCTACTTCTATTTATGTTATATATTGTACATAAGTTCCAAAAATTAAATCACAATGCATCCTTATTCATAGTTAAACAATCTTGTTTCTTTTGAGACAGAGAAACCTCGTCTGTCTTTTACTATACCAATTTTTCATGCATCATTCATTTATACTGCTTTATGCTCACAATTTGTTACAATCCTAATTTGTTATATTGTATCCTTCCAATTTTATTAATGTAATTACGATGGTATTAATCTTAAAATAAAAATCAGTAAAGCTTTCATCTCGCATGCAGAGCAAAATAAATCACATACCTAAATTAAACTGTGCATCAGAGTAGGGTGGGAAATTATTAATAACACAACTTAACCATTAACAGAGAGATATTATAATATAATACGAAGTACAGAAGTAGCGAAGATAACTTTAAACAATTGAGTACAATTTAAGTGTTGTCATTTATGTTATTTTATATAATAGTAAAAGTAATGTGCAACAATTAAACTGAAACATATTTTTCTGAACTTGAGACAGACAAGCATTAAAAATCACGACTAGACATCCATTTTCCTATCCAAAATATTCTATTATTTTCTTTTCTGACGATTCCCTACCAATTTAATTCCTTCTGCATATTTAGCTTTCCATTTCTAAGATGACTTGTAAAACCCTAAATTTACAGTTCACTTTAAAAAATGTATGTCTTTCTTTCCACGTACGAAGCAAATCTATAACTTCCAAACCTTAAAATAAAACTGAATGCGAGATCATGAAACAAAACCAATAACTTTTTTTTACATAATAGTATCTTTAGTTGTCTCACTTGTCATTCTTCTTCCAACGTAGTAACAAAGCTCGATTAAGGTAAAAAATAATCTGGACCAATGATTCAGAAAAATATGCTTCAACTTGACAGAAATGTAACAAACAAATAAAAGAAACAAAAAAGGTACTTGTGCATTATTTTATCATTATTAAAATGCTGTGTATTTACTACTATACTGGCTAGTGCTAAAAGTAAATTAGAGAAATGTTGTGTACAGAGTAAAGTAAAATCTAATGGGTAAAGTTAAGTGCTTAAAATTAAAATCACTTTGTGTTGAGAACAAATCCATGTGACAGATTAAATCTGACCATTTTCCATTATAAAATAATCATAATCCATAAATCCGCAATCAATAATCATAAATCATCATATCAATATATTATAGAAATTTCAATACATTAAGTCTTTTTTATATCGACATAATAATTTGGGTTTTTATCCAAGATCAACAATTACCTCTCCAGTTTGCCAGTTTCTGGGCAGTCACAGCGAGTGCAAACTAAATCACAATTAAAAGGTAATATAACAATAATAATAACAATTAGGAGTAGAGTAGGAGTAACGTGCCAAGGTAAGCTTTATAATTAGTTACTTAGTCGAGAGTGTTTTTCTGTTTATAGAAAGATCATCTAATTGGTAATCGCACAATTAACTCAGTATTAAAAGTTAATAACATTTAGTCACAAAACATCACAATGCAATAATTATAATCTTTCTCTCTTTTTTTCTTTTTTTGGTTAAAAAAAGCATAATTTCTAGATTTCCTAGATTAAATTATAATTAATTAAATCAACAAGTGACATAATTTAGCATTTGCAGGAAATCAATCAATTAAAACTCATTACATTTCTTGCATCATTTCTTTCGTGTATCTTGTTGGTATTGCCTATTTACACGTTTGGAACTAACTATAATGTACTAAACTAATTTTTTTCCAAATTAACATATTTACACTAAAATTATCTTAGGATGATTACAAATATTATAATCACGCATTAGAACCTCCGACAAAAAACTTTGTATAATGATTGATTATTATTTTATCATAGGTTTTTATCTTTAAACGAAGATATTTCATTTATATGTTTTAAATTAGCTTAAATCTTTTGTAATAGTTTATTTTTACACACACATGAAGAAGTTACAAGGAAAGAAAGGTTGGATTTTCTATGTAACATTTTATGCTTTTATTCATATTATTATGCATACTATTTTATTTTAAAAGTTTATAAATCGCTTTTATATAATTTTTTTTATTATTAAAGGTGATTTGGATAGTTTATATACGAGCAAATAGTATTATAATTTACTCACGTTATTCTACTTAATTTAAAGCTAAAATCTTATGTTTTGAGTTTCAACAACGTTTTGAGTCTCTTTGACCGTGCTTTTCATTCATAATTTCATAGCTTTAAAATTTACTGGACCTCACACTTACATTTAATGAACTTATGTTTAATTATTAAAGCTTAGTTAGCATAACATTTATTTTATCCGGATAATTCGAAGTTTAGTATTCACGAGTTCAAAGACTACTCACAACAATATATATAGCAATAATAATATCTGTTCCCTATTTACTATTTTAATAATCTGAAAGATAGTATACTGGAATGATCACAAGCATTCTTATAAAAAAGTAATTTTGAGAGTAAACTATCTATATCTTTAGTATAGTAGTTTGCTGCTATCGTGTTTTTAAAAATCTTTAAAAGTTTACTCTTTGAAATTGAACATTGAATTTCTGATGTAATAGAAAAGAAGCGAAATAATAAAATTGAATCATGATAGGAGTATTACCGGGTTGAAGTTGTAGTAGTGTCTATATGAAGTAATTTGTAATTAATTGGCAACAAGGATGAAGAATTTCTAGTTCTATCTAGCTACGTTTAGAAATATATTACCAAATAATTACTTTTTTTATTTAATTACTGGCTAACTGGCATTTGTTTTAAGAGTTATGAGCAGGTAAAGGGAATCCAAGAGAGCGAGCATCCAGTCTCATAAGCGCTTCTGACAAATCCGATTGTTGTTGACTCAGGATGGAATTAAGCTGATGGTGAGAGTGATGATTGAGAGCTGAGTGGGGGTGGTGCAAATGGTGCGCATTGGAATGTGACAAGTTCGTCCCTTGACCATTGTCCATACGATGATGATGATCAAGCATCCGGTGGTGTCCATGCCCATTGGACATATTGTGACCTCCAGAAGGTTGGTGGTGTCCAGCAGAAGCTTGAGCTTGTTGATGTTGAGAGATCATTGCATTCATATGGTTATTCACTAAATTCTCTCCATTACTTGGTCCATTTGGGCTACCTCCACTCGAGTTATTGTTCCCTTTTCCATTGTTGTTATTATTGTTATTTGAAGAGCTATGATTTTCTACAGCTATGCGAAGTGCTTCTGCAGCTTGAGTTCTTAGAAGTGCCTCAGCTTGGATTCTCATGCTTTCAGCAGTCATCATATCGGCTTGAGCATGAGCTTGAGCCTGTGCGTGGTGATGGATAAAATTCCGAATGTCATTTTGTCCTCCAGGGCCCCCAGGACCGTTAGGACCACCTTGGCCTAACATGGCTGCCATTTTCATTGCATCCTGTAACTGCTTGTTGTTTGACTGGATCATTCCATTTTCTCCAGCGAGAATGTTATGATGTCCACTTCCAAGGGGATGATGCCCTGGATGAGAAAGGTGGGATGGATGATGATGAGATGGATCATCTCTACCACTAAGATTGTTCTCTCCTCCAGAATTGTTATGTCCACCGGATAATGGCCCAGAACTGCTGTACTCTTTGTTACGACTTTCAGAGTTGTTATTATTATTATTGCCATTCGGGTGACCTCGAGTGAGCTCAAGTGGTCCGTTGCTAACGGGGCTGGACATGGACATACGAGAGTTGGGTGCAACTCCGGAATGAGACATTCCAGAGTTGGTATCGAGAGGCGAGCTGAGACGGCCGGAGGATTCTGATCCGGATGGAGATGGTGGCATCGGAAGAAGTTGGCCAAGAGATCCGTGTTGTAAGCCTTGTCCCTGTTAATTTACATGAAGAAAAAACATTGAAAATGTAATCTAAAAATACGCTGGAGCTCCTGTTACCATAAGCTTTTTAATGGAAACTTACTTGAGGATTTCCACTAAAAGGATGTCCAGTCATGGCAGATATAGCAGCTGCTGCAAGGATATTCTCACGTTCCCTTCGTTCAGCTGCAGCTCTGCTTAGAACATATTGGGCTGCGAATTGATGCTTAGGATCCGTTCTCATTTGTTCCATATGTGTTAGCAATCCTTTAAAATGCAAAGAAATTTATAAGTTTAAGATCAACAAGTCATTTCATTGTAAAAATCGTAAGTGTTAATTGCAAAAAAATCTGCATACCATTCTCATGGGTGAAAACAGCTTGACAAACGGAGCATGGCCACATTCTCAAAGATGATGACAACTGAGCTGTTTCCGGATGACAAGTCAAATGCTTCCTCAAGCTTCCTTCGTTCACATAATGTTTCCCACAAATAGGACATGGATGATTGGCTGTTCGTCTCTTTGCTAAAAATAAAAAACCATTTTCGGGATTTCCATTAGTAAAATGTTCTCAGCTTAGTGTCATTACCATTTTGAATCCAATTCTGTAAAAAAACTCAAACTTACTTGCAACACCAGAAGCATTTGGATCCTTATGAGTGTACTTCATATGTTCCATGAGTGCTTCTCCCCCGAGGAACAATTTGTGGCAGACTGGACAAGATAGGGCATTCGGGCCACCAATCAAGGCACCATGCTGCTGCTATAAAAATGGACAAAAAACAACTTTCAATTAATTTCCGGTCATTTAGATTCATACTGCCTTCCATTATCATCATTAGACCAATTTTAAGCACGACTCGGTATAATAATTATAACAAAACTCAGTAGTAATATTTCCCATTATGAAAATATAGATATAGATAAATGTTGGCAAAGCTTTTTACGTAATTTCTTTTCGTTTCCCATCCATACACAACAAGCGACCAAAAAGCACGAATCAGTGGGGATAATATAAAGCTATTATAAAGCAATGCACGCAAAAATGACCAAAGAAGTTTCATGCAAATCCTCCATAAAAATTTCTCAATAATGTAAGTAATGCACCGAAAGTTAGTTTCCGTTATGTTATTGTAGGTAGTAATTTCTGTGCCTTAAAGTGCTCAGCTAGACTTGGGATAAAATAGTTGGATGTTTTTCTGTCATAATCGTCATCATTTTATTGTAGTTAGCAATAATCATTATAATGTTTCTTCAGTCTGACAACGAATTTTCATAAAGAGAAAAGATCCATTCTTTTGGTTACAAACTTGGAAGAATGGCTTGGGATTGCGTGATCAGCCGAAATTACACTTTGGGTTTGTTTCCTTCTCACAATGAATCAAAACCGTGTAGGAAAATCTCTTTTCTAAATTGCAACACTTGGATTCTTCTACTGCTTGTAAATTACTTTTCTACCTCCTATACACAGTATTCATCCTTTACTGGGAAAAGGTATGACGATGAATTGATAAATTTTGTAATAAGTAAAATTTTTTCCCTAATGTGACACTAACAGAACGCACCACGAAGCATACAGTGTATATAATGAACAGGTAGCAATTAAAACAAATGTCCAACCTACTTTTTAATAAATTAATTGATAAAAAATGCGTATCACAATCAGATTTATAATTTAACGTTTCCAGCCCTACTTTTAAATTTACACGCATTGTTCATGCCTTGGAGCAAACTTGGTCAAAAAGTTAACCCAGAGTTTACACAAGGCTGGTCGGTTACATTCGTTAATGGCTGATCTTAATTGTTTAATTACAGGTGCTTGAGCACAATCATGATAATTATGAACTTAAAATTAATTACAGGCTTGGCCTTTTAATGAATGTTTCAAATCCCTTAATAATAATAAGCAATCTAAATGCCGCTGTACTACCTTAACAAAACACTTTTATTCATAACTGTCAATACTGAAAAATCCTTGAAGCAATGCAATTCAGTGCATTATATAAATTACTGTTGTCATTAAAACACGAAGGAATAATTATGACAGTATTATTTTAATAGGCTATTATGAGAGTATATGATAATTATTTTATATGTATTTTTTTATCAAATTATTTAATTCTAGAATCTAAAATTCCTATTAAAAATATAAAAATTCCCAAGAAAACCGTTCCCCAAGCTTTTTTTTTACTTTTACCTAATTTTTTCCTACGATAGATAGAGTTGTGACAAAAAGGATAATAGGTTTTAGGCAAGGGATTGGGCTTTTTGGAAACCAACCATTGGGCTGACTCCACCTTTTACGAGTTTCTTTTATAACTTTTTTTCCTCAGTTTTTTTATATCTTCCCTTCTTACCATCCTCTACACAGGAGGAATACATACCAGAATACCTCAGTACGAAGCTTATTGGACAAGTTGGCTCAAATCATTTTTTTTCCTGGAGAGATTTACACGAAAATGACTCGGGAACATTTTTAGATTTGATGTGAGATGTCAAAATTGCTTTATCACTTTCTCCCCATGTATAACTCATGTTATGAGAGGTGTCTGAGTAAAAATATAATCGAAATTAGTCGCTTATCATGTGTCATATATTTAGCGAGCGATAAACCCAGACGAAATATTATCTATATGCAGTTTTTGGATTTTTTAAGATTCTGTAGTAAATCATGAATACGATGCGCGATAGTGTAAAAGTAAGTACATAGTAGTGTGACATCCTAAGTCACTCGGATGAATCACATCTTTTTGTATATTATCATAACGAGACGAGACAGAGAGAAGTCGTCAACCCTAGAGTTTTTAAATCATGCATGAATTTTAGAAGTTGATGTCTGAGACGTGAATTTTTCATACTATTCTAAACAATGAATGTTAGTAAACATAATGTGAAAAAGCCTTGAGACTGATTAGTCTTTAAATGCAATATTATTTTAGTAGTAAGTACGGAAATTCGTACTATGTACACACATAGAAATGCTAATCGTCTAGTCTGTCCTGTTGACCAGTTGACCAGACAGTCATCATCTCATCATATAGTGTCGATGTCATAAATATGTGTCTGGACTCTTATCAGACTTATCAACATTAAAATATAAAATATAACAACGTCTATCAATCTTATAAATGCAGACAGTAGACAACAAATGTATTTATATTGATACGAATGATCTCCTCGGTGAACTTAAATCTTTTAACCGGTTTTACTTCGTTTACGATTGAAATAGGTTTATTAGCTAAGTGGTAAAACAGGAGTGCAAAAATGCACTAGCTTCAATCAAATCTTTTACCGGATTTTATGCAGTTGGATTTCTAAGAAAATCTTATCGTTAAATGCAAACATATTGCATTTCAATACGGGTATAAAGTACCTTTTTACTATAATTGTTGATAAATGTCTGTAAACAAAGGTAAAGAAACAGGAATGGCAAGTCATAATTGGAAAGTTCATCATCATAAATTTTCAAGTAATACTCACATTTATCAAGTTTCATTTCCTTGCCAAATTTCCGTCATATCAACACTAACTGGAATTAAAGATAAACATTGACTTGTTGTGCAAAGTTAAATTTTTGCAAAAGTCCATTACCTTCACAAAGTTGGATGTTTTATGCAACACGTGCGGATTAATTCTAGATTTTTATCTGAATTCAATGTGATTGAACTTTTAACATGGAAAAATCCTCGTTTACAATTTTAAAATAGGACATGAAAAATTACAGCACTTGATTTTTGCATTAATTGTGCATCGTGCAGGTTGCACTGTACCTGCACTATATATTGCAAAAATATAGTAACTTTTACATTAAGAGTATCCAAACAGGGGCAATAATTCATTGGCTCCGTCCACTAATTAAAGCTAATCCTGTCTGCGAAGATACGCACATGAATTAATTGTACAATTCTTGCAGTTTTCTAATAAATACATAGAAGCGGGGAACGGGGAAATTGGCAGTATAAAAAGATTTTTATCTACATCTGAATACCGTGGGAATGTCACGATTTCCTGTTAAAA
>JAQFZZ010000898.1:0-13694 GCA_034696405.1 Isotoma caerulea
TGTTTTAAAAAGTTCTACTGAAATACAGTTAAAGGTTTTAAACGTATTAGTTCCACTACTTGGTTACACCCGTTTGAAATGGTTTATTTATTTATTCATGTGTTGTTTAAGTTTGCTTGTCATAATTTAGTGGGCAGGGTAAGCATATGCATTATTTGATACTTGTATTTATGCTGACATTTCTACGTATATTAAGGACTGATTCTTTGAAGTAGAAAAAAAGTTTAATTCGCAAAAGAATATTTTTACCGCAGTCTGAAAGGAAATTTGTAATTCTATAAGGAATAATAAAAGGCGTTGACGGCAGTCCCGTAGTTCTTTTGTCCGCGAAACATGTATCGGACCTAATGTTGAATGATACGTTATACTCATGTAAGTTGTGCTTAGAAGTTATAAAACAAAATATTAAAATCGAATTTTTATACCTTAGTTGAATAAAGCTTATTATTATTTTTATTGTAAATTGTAAGGTAAGTAATTGAGGTGAGAATTTGTACGCCTAAATTAGGGAAGTGAAAGTAGTAGTTAGTGGTAGTTGGCTGAGGACGGTTTAGACGTTGGAGAGACTCCAGAGAACACTGCAGCGTAGGAAGAGTTTTTGAAGATGATCGATGATGATCAATTGAATATGAAAGATGAATCTTGCAAGAATTACTTTCATCTTCCTTACTGATAATCATGTAAGTATAGGACTAGACTAGACTTGTAGGTTTTGCTTACCTACTTACCTTTTTCTTATGCATCATAATATTCATAATAATGATAAAATGAACCAAGCCAGACTATCTATCAAAGAAGTGAAGTCGAGACCAGACCTAAAGAAATAGTTAACACGTGGAATCTTTATAATTTCTCTGCTGTTTTTTATTCATTGATTAGCCAACTCTTCTTCGTTTTCATTTTTTATAATACAAGACGAAGCTGTCAGTTTCCGAAAATGTGCATATTTGTTATTACTAATAGTTATTAGTTTTAACCATTAGTTATTATTTAGTATACAAAGTAGGCATTTTTTTCAGCATTTGTCATTCATATGAAAGTCTTCAAACCGGTACGATTAACTAATTTGTAGATGTACATTAATTTTTGTGCGTATCAAATAGCTTGCAGCACTAAACCACCACGGATTCTTGTATCAATTTGTCAAAAAGTCTTCTTCATGTAATCCATAACTCTACGCACTCATGACTTTACGCATACAATACAGCTTTTCGTTGTAACTAATTTTGATGAGAATGAAAAATGACTTTTGAGTAGAAAGTGATTAATTGGTTGAAAGGTCATGTGGATTGCATTAAAAGTGACAGATTCTTGCGGTGTTGCCTATTTAGGAAGTTAAAGTTGGAAGTAATATAAATAAACGATCAGTTTTTTATGTATAACTTACCAAAAGTTAATGAAATAGAAGCGAGCTTTGTTGTTAATTCTCATTGTTTCGTTAATGAATTGAGAATGAATTGTGGCATGAATTTAGTTAAAATAAGAATTGATCATTATTTCTGGTTATGGTATAGTGGTTAAGACGGGAGGACAAGACTGGGTAAGACGATTGCAATGCTTCTGATGGCGATTTACTAAAAAAATATGTTATTAGACCAAAAAAGGAAGTAAAAAAGAATTATAAAAAAGAAAGAGAGATGAATGAAGAAAATGTGTTTTTGAGTGTAATTTGTTCACATAAGTCTACCTCCTGTATTAGGCAGGGCTGCCTGTAGTACGTGTGAATTATTATTTTACATGTTATTGTTCAATCAAATAGTGTAAAAGTATTATGATGTGCTTGCAGGAAATGTAATAATAATGATAATGCTTATTGGACTATAAAATAGGCCGGTAATAGTAGTAAGAAAAGTTTTAGTTTGGTTAACCATAATAGTATGAATGAATGAAATGCTACTGGTAATGTTCTCTATCTCCTTTTAAGATTTTGTAAAAACGGTAGCTCATAGTTTGGATTTTGGCTTGGTGTGTGGTTTTAGATTTGCAGATGCAATGCAATAAATAAAAATTGGTGTGTTTTCAAAGCTAATAAGCTAAAAATGGTTATGAAATATTTGAATGGGTAATTGAATTAAAAAGTGAATAATAATAATTTTAATTTTAGTACGTATGAATGCTGAATAATGGTTTTTAGTGTTATTAATGGACATTTTTTATATTTCTTTATATTATTATTGCTTCACAGGCACGGTTATGGGTTCAAGTCATCAGAGATTTGAGAAATGGGGTGAAATTAAAGAAAGTGGATTGTCAAGACTCTGGTCGTGGGCCACCGATAGAGTATGAATTGACACCTTACGAAATTCTCATGGATGATATTCGATCTCGAAGGTACAAACTTAAACAAGTAATGGTTGATGGTGAACTTCCCTCGAAGGTGAAAAAGGATGCTCACGCAATCATTTTGGACTTCATCAGGTCCAGACCCCCTTTAAAAAAGGTAAGGATATACTACGTCAATGAGGATGACTGAATCCAAAATTTGTTTTTTAGAGCTGAATTATGGACTTGTTTTTCTTTGACATTTAGCTTTTTAAGATTTTATTTTCTTTATAAATGGGTCTTTAGGTCTTGTTCTTTAATCATTGTGGTGATCTCGCAATCAGTTGTGGCTGTGGCCTAAGGTCTTATCTCTCAATCAAAAATCATCGCTCAAAGCATGTACTTGCTAACGTGAGATAAAGTGAAAAGGCTTATATTTGAGTTATTTGACCCTGGCAAGTATCAGTCCAGTCAAAAGTTGATGAAATGAAAAGATTTAAACTGTTTGAATTAGATCGTTGTAGATATTGACTTTAGGTTGTGTTTCTGTCTAAAAATCGAAGTCTAAAAATAGGCCAAATATGTTTTTGACTATAATAGCATTCCAAAAGAAATCTTAATAATAGATATTTCTTGTATTGTCGTGAATTAATGAACGTAACTGTCATAAAAGTATCAATATTCACTTTGTATGTAACTCAGTTTGTTTAGGAATAGACAACAGGTAAAAATAAGCACCTAGTATTTTTTATTTGCTGTAAAAAGGAAGATGACAGATCGTTTTTCTTTCGAATGATCAATTGAGCCATTGTATTATTAAGTTAATAATAATTCACAAGGGAATTCCAAAATCACACTTAACGTGTCTGTTTATGCCAACTTCATCGACAGTCTTAGACAGGCAGGGACAGTTACATTAGATTGGTGCGTGATGTTACCTACTACGTTGATTATGCATTTTTATACTCAATCAAGAACCCTTACCGTATAATATAAATGAGGAGGAAAAGCCGTTTGTCAAAATGTACTCTCGGGTTGACTTGTCTTGTCAATAATGTCTTTGAATTGATTGTTCCCAAAAGAAAGGAACTTTTTAATTTTTTATAATCAATAGCTAAGTATGAAGAAGAGGTTAGCTGTTAGTAAATAGAATCCCAATGTAGATTTATTTGAAAGTGTAGGCATTTATAAATGTTTGTTATTGCAGTGGTAGTATTTTTACGAGCATTTGTATTTGTAAGATCTGTGAGAAAGAACAAAACATTTGAGACAGAAGATTTGGTATTCTAGGCATGCTAATAATATTATTCAAGTATCAAAGCAAGTACATAGCCTACAAGGCAGAGGTGACTTACTGGCTGACGGGCATCGGTTTTTTATAGTCTTACCTACTGGCTAGACTACATTATCCGTCCGTTCTCAAGAAAATTCAAATACATTAAGATCTTGAAGAATAAATGTTGCGACTTAAAATTAAGACTTGAGGGATGTCTAAGTTTATGAATGAATTACTGTATTCTTGATAAATCGTGAGTCAGTTTGATTAATAGACTTTCCTGTCTTCAAAAGGTTTACAACTACAAACACAGTCGATATTGTGGGTCTCCTTATCGTTGAAAATTTGATTGAGAAAATACTACAAGGGAAGAAACTGATGCAATGGAAATATGCTTCATTGGACAAAACATAAAACGCTGAAAATTTGAATGAGCAGCGTACCAAAATTATTAAGTCTACAGATGTACAAAATTTTACAAGATGTAAAATTATTTTGGAATAAAATATTTCCACATTCAATACCAGTGCAGTAAGCCTACCGCAACGCTACCAACAATTTAATTCCATTTTTATTGCTGCCATTTTATAGCGACATATACAGCGTAAAATGATTATTATTATTATTGTTGATTATTATTGATTGGCGGTTTATAGCAAATTGATTAAAAACAATTGAAGGTTAGTTCCAGTTCCTTGGGAAAATATAAGTTTTTGTTAAATGAATGTGATTTCTGGGTTTTGTTACATACGATTCTTACAATTTATAAAGTTAAGAGCTTAGGTTATTAGACTTAGTTAATAAATAGAGGCTAAATTCAGTTATTTTTTATTCAAAGGCAATAATAAATGAAGCTCATTCATTGATTTGGTACATTATTATCATGAAGAATGCTGCTGGTAACTGTGAACAGAACAGGGTAAGCATTTATGTATTGTAGTAGTTTACAACAGTTAAGTTTGTTCATATTGGGAGGTCTGACTCGTCAAAGGTATTTAAGACTGTGAAGTCCATTAGTATGTAGTTTTATGTACTTAAGATTAATAACGTTGGGAATTGACAGTAGTAAATCAATGTGTGTAAAATTTTTAAGAAAGGGATATTGTTTTCGATGAAAAACCTAATTGTTTCACGAAGAATGTGAGTGAAATGTAAAGGTTCCTTTGTTAAATGTAAGGCTAGTGACCTGCCTTGAGATGAGATTTGTTGAGATGAGAATGAGAAAGGGTTTCTGTCTTGAAAGCAATAAATGCGTTAAAAAGTTAAATACCAACTTTGTATTGTCTACATTTTATCTCGTGAGACATGTTTTTACATTGTGTGATTGAGATTGAGTGTGTTCGATTTTTATTTTCCTTAATGTCCGCTAGCCAATTGATGAGAGAAAAAGTCCTCGAACTTCGTTACGTTAGTCTCAAGTCCAAAAGATATAAGATGCAAAATCTTTTTTTTTATTAAAAATCTTGAAGTTAGTTTGCGAAGTTTGCAAGCGTTGTGTTTACTGTATTTGTAGTAAATATTAATTGATTTATGAGTTCCTGTTTTCTCTGCAGCAGTAATTGATTACTTGACTACACGAGGGTAGAAGGAAAATGAGTTGGCAAAACTATTAAAACATAATGACACAAAAAAATATATAAATTATTAAATGGGTTATTTGGCCAAAGGCACATGTACTTTTAGAAGTTTCATTGCATTGGTTTGATTGAATTGGCAATGAATATTGTTTCCAAATATTAAAACCTTCTGTCAACGTCAACATAAGGGGCTGAAACGTTGAAAAGTGAAAGAAATTCCTACGATCCTCAATTGTAAAGTTATCGAAGAGTTCTTTATTAATATAGAAACAAACAACGAAGAAATAAAGAAGAGATGAAATTGAAATGTAATAGAAGCTGAGTTTAGGATTACTTTTTCTGCCAAGGTAGCCACAATCGAGACGATAGTAGCAATAGCAATGATTTTTGTTTGATGGTTTGTTGGTCTTTTGCCCTGCCCGAAAGTTGCGTGTGTATATCTTCATATTTAGATATTATTTATGCGAATTGTATTTAATATGAGATTTGAGATATGTCTATAGATGCGTGAAAAATAATTTCTATTATTTGCAATTGTTTAGACGATGCAACAATAGGGAAGAGATGAGACTGAAACCCTTTCATGTATCAATGGAGTGTGATTGAGAATTGATTGGTGATGGCTCACTCACTCACTCTCATTTGGCTTGATTAAGATAGTATATTTTGTATTAGATATTATTACTATATTCCTCCTTAAGATTGATTTATCATGATAGCTAAAAAGGTTTAAAAGCAGGTCAGGAGGATCAGAAGTCAAAAGAATAAAAAGAAAAGAGAGAGAATTCCCGAATGTCAGCTAGATAGATTGATTTTGCTGAAAGTGAGTTTTTATTGCTTTACTATTCACCCCTATATTACTGTAATGTATATATAGAGCATTCGAAAATACTAAAAAGATTGTATTGTTGGCACTTCCACCAATTGGATGAGATTGTATATTGGTGTATGGTACAAAGTTGGCATCTGAACTGAAAGAGAGTAAAATTCCATTCTAAAGAATTGTCCATTCTTAAGACGAGCAAAGTTGCCTTGTATACAGGGAATTTTTAAATTTCTAAAAAGCCCGAAGGAAATGACACATTTTCTTAAAGATATGCATTACTGAATTGCTGGTGGCTGGTGGTGGTGGAACAAGCAATTTGTATTAAAGAATGAGCTAAAGATTGTCATATAAAACAGGTTTTCATTTTCTGTTCATTTTTTGGTTTAGTTTTATGCTCTTCTGCTGCAAAGCTTCATACTTCTTATGCATAAAGAAAGATGTATTGCACCGATGGAAATGAATGGGTAGCTCATAGAAATAGCTATTAAATCTTTTTCACATTTGCTGGTGCCCTAATGATACTATTAAATCATTACCTAGTGACCAACGACCATACTTCTTTTGTGGTTTGCTTTTTTAGCTCGGCTTTTCCCTGTGGTCTCTGGGAGATTTTTTTGGCAAGATGCAAAAGTCGTAAATTACATATTGGATATGCGTTTGACCTGCGGCAAGGCAAAAGGTCACATTGTGATTTTTGTGTGAAATCCGATGTCACTACTAGATTACATATAGTACCACAGCTATGGTACGAATAAGCTATGCATAGCTTATTCGTTTAGCGTCATTATATTACCGATGTGATCTTATATTGTAAGCAATAACGTACAGTCTATTTAGCTTCAGCTTTAACCCAGCGACTGAAGAAAAATTAGGCAGGGTAATTATTATAACAATTTAGTGCAAAGCTTTCTGAAGCTTTCAAAATCAAAAAGTTATCTCGTCTTGGTCATTAATTATATCACGTACTTTTGATAATACATTTTTACCTGTTAAGGGCAAAAATGAAAAATATAATGCAAAGTAAATTCAGACTAATTTCTTCTTTTTGCTTCAATGAAAAGCAATTTAATTCCTATAAAATAGGAATTTCTCAGGAATGTGTAACATTCGTCAGTAAAGTTAGTCATGACCGACACCCTTTTGTTGTTCTTATAAATAAATAAAAAATAGAACGGATTCTGAGAAACGGTTACTTGATAGAAAGCTTTTTGATTGAATTTTGAAGAAAATAATAAAATTGTACTTAAGATTAAGATATTAAAGTAGTTGACTTCGTGGACTTGTTAATTACTTTTCTACTGAAGTTGGACCAATTTAAAAATCAATTTTGGGTTTATTGACTCATAGAAAAAATAATGAACTCCATTGATTGTTTAATCGAAGAATGAAAGCCATAAAACGTAATGTATAGGAAATGCATGAACGTTTTGATTAAAACTGCTAACTTCTATTGTATTTATCATCTACTATATATATTATTAAATTCGCTTTCTTCGTGATGAGATGACATATTAATTCGTCGATAGTGGACTGTCGATTGTAGTAATGTTCGTGTTGTAGAAAATAATATAGGTATGGAGAGATGTTTACATCAGAGAGAGATATAACTTAATTTTTCTTTATCAGCAATCATAATACCCACCACAATTACAAATTACAATTAGTATATATTGACTCCCTCGCGTTTTAATTTAGTTGATGGCTTCACTTATCAGTGTTTTATCACCACTGACTTCAATAAACTGCTATGTGTTGTGGTGGTACACCAACAATTTAATATTATGAATTAATGAAAAGCGATTAATAATGGCAGAGGCAGAGTAATAATAATTCTTAGAGGAGCTTAAACATAGATAGAAATCATGATAATATGATAGTAATTATGCTGAAGCTAAAAGTTGAATCATTCAAATACAAACCAAATCTAATCCTTTCCCATGTTATTTGGATATAAATGATGTATATCCGCAGTGGGTGGGTAAAGCCTAATTATTTTATGTTCGAAATCAAAATGATGGAATTTAAGGAATTAATTTGATTAGGAAAATGGATATAATTTTAGTTTGAGGCTATTTATTTGCTTAGTGTGATTGGGGTTGAAGTAAATTCTGTACTTGTTCAAAGCTCACAATCCGATCAAAATGCATATGAACATTTTCAGTCTCAAAACATTTTCAAAGCCATAGTAGTTTGTGGAAGAGTATTTTGAATTATTTGAATAAATCAAAATAATTATTAGATTTGACCCAAAAAGAATACAAAAAATTCTACTATAATACCAATTTGGACATATGTAAAGTGCATGCATGAGAAATCAAATGTGTTTTTATGAGCATTTAGTTTGAAAAGATTTTTAGATTTGACATAAGTACGTCGAATTTATTACATATTATTTTTGGAAAGATATGATATGATGTACTTGCTTGCATCGCATCTATACTTCTTTTCTTTGCTTAAAATTAAATTAAGATTAAATTTGATTTGTTGGATGGGGTTATTGTGAATAAAGAATTGGGTACGAATACGAATAAAGCCACCATGGTTGCTTCGTTCACTCACTCCTGTCAGAGTTGATCATTATTATGTGATATGTTACATATTATTTTTTATGAAAGATCGTGATTGTATATGGCAATACCTATGTAATTATTGTTAGGTTATAATGTTATCCATCTGCATACAAAAATAATAAAAAAGATTATGTACAGAAGAATTTGTGTAGTATGTAATAGGAAAAAACAGTATATGTATTATTGCTCGATCTCCATCTTATGCCAGGATGATTTGATTGTATGTTAAGGCTTAAAGCTCTTTTATAGATCTTTGATCAAGTTTTTCTTCTTCTCATTTTATTGCAAATCATGTCTTGTCAGAATAGTTAATTTCTGGTTTCTGCTTTCTGCGATAAGTCCATTTTTAAAAATTGAGGGAGGCCATATCTAGCTGATTTGTATATTATTATGCGTACGTATATGTTGATATTTGATGCTAGTGAATAGTATTGGATTTTCGTTTTATAAAAGGTTTTAACATGCATGCGGATTGTGTTATCATTAAAAATTACATTACATGAATTACTGATCGCAAGAAGAATGACTGTAAAAGAGGATTTTGTTCCTATTTTTTTAAGAATTTTAATTTGACAACTAAATGTTCAAGAGATTACTTATTACTATTACTATATCCGGATGACTTTAATTGATTCATATTTCCTTAATGGAAAGATTTAATATCAAGTCAAGACGTGTACTATTATTAATTGATTGCATTTCGCATAGGATGCATGATTTAAGAGAGTTAAAAGAACATCTCTACAATTAAAAAAAGATTGTTACTACTTTGATGATGTTAGTTTTAACTTGGAAGCATAGTTTGAGTGAATAGACTTTTAAGAGAGATTTTGCGGAACAGGAATTTTAAATCACGACAAATCTGTACAATTTACGTAAGTTAGTTAAAAAGTCATTCTCTTGGCATTTGAATGTGGTGACAGACAGTTGATTTTAATGTTTGTTCAGTTAAAAGGTAAATGTTAATGGCTTCTTACAAACAGAACATGCAATCAATAATCTTCAAATAGTGTTGTCTCGTAGTAAAAATACTTCGTACTTCGTATATATGACTATTTCATTCATTTGTCGTCACCCTAATTTTTAAGCCAAATGTGCCGTCATGTACCCCAAAACATACCTTAGTCCTTTATGAAATTGAAAAGAATGTGATTTTATGTATGAATTAAAGAATATGCATATTCGGAAGGCGAATCTAATCCAAACTGTCATTTTGCTTCTATGTATGTCATCATCATCATATCATACTTCTTTGCTGATTTTTCTACCAACTTTGTATTTTGCACGGGCTCAAAAAACGTCCAATTTTTTATTTGTAGGGAATGAAGATGAAAATTTAAAATTTATTGTTTATAAAGTTTCTGTTGAAAGAGACGAAAGAGCATGCAAAATGATAATCATAAGCATATTAAACATGTATAGTTAAACGCGTATAGTTTATTCTTATTACTAAAATGAAATATTATTATGTTTTTTCTGACTATCTTTCCGTTTTAAAATCTCATTTGTATCTCATAGATGTTTTGTTTTTGTTTTTTCTTTATTTTGTTGTTCATTGCTGAAAAATTTCTGTAAAATTGGGCAACATTTTTTGTCCGGTTGTACAATTCTAAGTAGCAAATTCGAATAGTGTTTGAAAACAGAAGAGTCGTGATTCTGTACTTCACAGATAGATTAGCTATAGGTAGTGAGGATCTTTAAAAAAATGTAATAAATTCGAATGAGGCAGCATAGGAGGATAGAATGACCCATTTGCTGACGCGTGAACGAGATTTCTTTGAATTATTATCCTTACTACATGCACATAATGCCCACTGTCTGGACGATTATTAATTTTTATGCAGTTTTTAAGCTACTAGCTGCGTTTCTGCGTGAGCAGTGGATGCTTTAAAAATTTAAAATCACACTGACAGAGATATATTTAATAATAAAAATATAATTTTTTATGAGTTGTCAATGCTTCAGGGTAGATTTAGTCCATCGGGTAGGATGATACTTCTTTGTACTTATTGCTATTAAAAATATAAAACGTGAGAAGCGTGCTGGTGTAATTAGCTGAGTTTGTGCTGCAACGACTGTCGGAGGTTTAGTAATTTTCTGACCACGTGTGGTGTGTGGCTTCCTTTGATGGTCAAGTCGGCACATTAGTGGTACATATTGCAAGTCGGTTTTGAAATTGAAACTGATAACTTTTGAGGTAATGGTTGATTGATTGAACTGAGATACCCATAGAAATATATTAATAAGGGCATACCAAATAGTGGTAAGGTTCACTGCTGCGCGTCGCCTTCAGAAAAAACGTGATGGCTGGCTGAGAGCAATATTTAGGGTTTGTTTGTACACCCCCAGTCTATGTGAAAGGTCAAAGGACAGAAGTTTGTGATTTGACTTTTTTTCGTATGTGAGATGAGAATATGAAAATGTAATCAAAGAAGCTTCCGGTTGATATTTTTGATTTTAGTTGGATAAGGTGGGATAAGAAAAGGCTGTTGAATTTTGAATTGTACATTGTACAACATATCATATGTCACAGCCACAGCAGTACATGTAGCGTACTATAGGTGGTATGCTTTTGAAGTAATGAATTTGCAATGAAGAAAGTTTATCACTCTTACACCGTGTATCCTCTTTATTCCGTGGTGTAGGTATAAGTATAAATAAAAAATAAACCATTCACAACGCTCTAAGAAAGTATCGTCAGATTTCTATTATCAATAAAACGTTTGAAACTATTTGAAACTATTTGGGGTTATATGAAACTATTCGGGGATATTTAAAACTATTCAGGGCTATTTGAAACCATTTGTAACTATTTGAAACCATGTGGAGCTATTTGAAACTATTTGGGGCTACTTGAAAATATTTGGAACTATTTGAAACTATGTGGGGCTATTTGAAACTATTCGGGGCTATTTAAAACTATTCGAGGCTATTTGAAATTATTTGGGGCTATTTGAAACTATTTGGAGCTATTTGAAAATATTTGGAGCTATTTGAAAATATTTGAGGCTATTTGAAACTATTCAGCCCTGTTTGAAGCTATTTTTGACCTATTATAATCTCATTTTGCCCCTTTGGTGGTGTGGTCAAGGCCGTGGGGGTCATAGTTTTATGTTTAACCCTATTGCCCTAGGTCAGTGTATTATTTAAACCCATAATCTCATTTTGCCCCTTTAGGGGTGTGGTCAAGGTCGTGGGGGTCATAGTTTTATGTTTAACACTATTGCCCTAAGTCAGTGTATCATTTAAATCCATAATCTCATTTTGCTCCGTTGGGGGTGTGGTTAGGTTTTGTCGGGTCCGTTAGGGTTTTTTGGGTCCTTGTCCTTCCTGTACATGACAGAAAGCATGCGGTGGTGGAGGAGAAGTAATATAAAAAAAATTGTTTTTCCTATCTTTAAGATTGGGTCGAAAATTTGACCTTTTTATTGTGACCTTGGGGGTAGTCCTACAGGGCCCATCTACGAACTTATCCAAGCTATGGGGGTCTAGAGCAAGTATACCAAGTTGGAAGTCGATGTGTGAAACCGTTCGGAAGTTATCGACCAGACTGACTAACAGAGAAACAGACACCATGAGCGTTCACATAAAGTATCTGACGATACTTAATAAACAACTCAGTCAACAGAAGATTTTCACACTTTTTTGATCTTTCTAATTACAAGTGTAAACTCATTGACAAGGACTGTGACTCTCGATCTTTTGTTTTTGATAAGGAACTTGACACTTTCCTCATCTGATGGGTAGGGGTTCTCATTGTTAATGCTGATAATTGCATTTCCCACATTGTTTAGAATTCATATACAAAAAGGTGTAGGTCTAGGTTGGAGTCTAAAAAAGTCACGAGAATTGGTAGGGTGTAACGCTCGACATTTCCGGGGCGAACTTTTTTAGTGAAAACTTTTATACTGCTAAAAGTAAAACGTCCTATTAGCGGTAGAAATATGATACGATCTGGTATATATGTGTTGCTTATTTTTATTTTAATGAGAGAAATGCCCTCATCATTATTATAATGTTTGTTTTGTCCTGTCGAATGACTCTTGACTGCGATAGTATATTACAGTCAGCTAGCTAAGCTATTCAGTTATTCATTAGCCTCGCATGAACTTTTGAGCTGTTTCCACCTTCATTATTTTAAAAGATTAAAAGTCGAAGAGAGTTTTTTAGAATTTTGAAACTGATCGGTCAGATACAATAAATAAGTCAATTGTATAGTCTCTTCAGTCGATTACTGTTTTAGCTACTTTTTTGTACTTTATCATCAGCAGCAACAAAATTGCTGAACTTTGGATCTTTTAAACAAAGCCAGTACGTGATTTCGGAAGATTGAAAGAAGATCGAGGAAAAGGTTATAATTACGTAAGAATATAAGTGCCAAGAGGTTATAGATTCTCAAGTGAATTTAGACAGTTGAGGATTTATTATCAGAGAAACATTTGTGTGCTAGTAGTATTGAAGTAAGTAACTGGGAGAAAATGTATTATTCTCTAACTGTTCTCTTATGGTTCGTGACAAAGTCGAAGATTAATTTTTTTTTTGATCTCTTAGCCTTTTTATCCGATCCCGTAAAATACAAAATGTATCAAGTATTCAGGTATTCGATCAGGCAGGGAAATTTTTTTAAATATTGGTTTCCGGATAAGGCAATTAGATGTTGAATTGGTATGACCGAAGAAGTTAAAATTCGCATAGTACATAGTTTAGAATTGGCTGAAGAAGTGATTCAACTTACGAACCAGCAACAGGTTGATTTGGTATGGTCGTATGGTTGATGGTAGAATGAGGTATGATGAACGAGTAGTTAGTTGTACCTAATTTGTAAATCACAATTGGATTTGAACTCAATATGCACAATAAGAAGCGAAATGAGTTAGCCAAATTGGATTTTTTGTTACTTTTCGAAGTTATTATATAAGAAATGGAGTACTTTGACTTGACTTGATTTTACTGAAGTTGAAATGCAATGTAATTATGTTAAAGCCCATATACAATACATTTTGTAGTTATCGATGTTTAAAAAGAAGATTCCTGTTCTGTAAAAAGAAATTACATTTATTTTGTTGAGGGGAATTGCAGATTAGAATTATTCTTTTGATTATTAAGTAGTGGAACACTACTTTATGAAAATGGTCTGTCTGTCCGTCTGTCCGTCTGTCTGTCCGTCCGTCTGTCTGTCCGTC
>JAQFZZ010000899.1:0-13694 GCA_034696405.1 Isotoma caerulea
CGTATTGTACCTTCTGAATTTAGGTTAGCTTGGTAGCACAGAAAATGAAGTACATGACGGCAATGGATCTTTGTCAAAACAATAAGTTGGAGGAGCCATTAGATTCTGTCAATCAAGAAGAAGTATGTGTTGATGATGACATTAAATCTCATCAACGTCTAAGGCAAGATAGATTAAAAGCCGCTGCAGAATTTATCTGGAGCTATCAAGATGCAGTTAACGTACCAGACGTGGATGAGACTCTAACTCTGGTTGCCCAATACGTAGATTCACAAAAGATGATTGAATTAGCTGGTAACTTTGTTAAACAATTCCAGTCTTTGTCCCAAGAAGAAACTAATGTTTCCTGTGGTCCTGATAAAGTGTTCAAGGCTGACTCTAATAACTTGATTGTTGCATCTGGGAACCAAAGATTTCATTATGCGTTGGTTTTGGAGGCTTTGGGGGAAGTAATGAGACGAATAGAGAAAATGAAATTACTGTCTAAATCAATTAAGACCATCTTGAATAATTCTCTGTCGACTGAGAATAGAGCGGACTTACTTGCTCATCCTTTAAAAACTGATAAGGATGGTGAAAAGAAGCAGAAAGAAATAATATTAAGCTTATTAAATGCTGTGAACTCGTTGATAGAAACCCAAAGTGCATCTGAATCTGAGAGTTCTCAAAGTTCTACCAAAAAGGTATCAGAAGAATTTTCAAGCAAACTGATTGATGGCATGTTAAAATTTCTATGCAATTTGGAACTTGAGAACTACCCAAAAGATGTTAAAACAGTAGTATTTTTGTGTTCGGTAGTAATATTAATTGCGTTAGTGGAGCAGAAAACAGATGATGACATTCTAAATTCTGTAGCCAAAATTGTAGCAGACTGTGGAAGCAGATCGCAAGGAAATGAAATTCTTTTTTCTGTAAAATGGATATGTCTGTACAAGTGGTTTTCCTCTAATATTGATCGATTTTCGATCAATATGCAAAAAGATTTGTGTGAAGTGATTTTAGCTAATATTTACATCTCGCCAAAGTTGATCAGTGAATATGAAGAGAAGGAGTTTAATGTATTGTGTGAAAGTTTTGAGCTGACCGCACCATTAGGACACGTCGCACTAATTACTTTGGAATTCCTTGTAAAGGTAAACAATAGTTTTGTACCATTCTTTTAAATTGCAATAGAAACGCATAAAAGACCTTGCGTTGGGCTTTTGTACTTTAGCTGTACAACGGCACACCTTAGCTGGAAGGCATTATAAATATGACTATGACTTGTGTGGCATATGGCAAATAATAGGAAGAGAGCCTAGGTCAATGTGTTGAGGAACGGGCAATTAATGTTTATTTGTCATGCGGTTTTTTTACTTTCGTTATTTCTCTATATTGATTCAGGAACTTCAAGAATCGAAAACAAAAATGACACCTCGATTGCAAAACCACACCAGAAAGTTGACCCAGTTTGTGGTCATGAAGTTAAAAGAAACTTCGATCAGTGATACCAGTACTAAGAAAATAAAGAAGAGGATGTCATCAAATGTGGCTTCTATTGAATCCAATATTTATCGTGCATGTTGGTTGGCTAGATTAGGAATTAAAACTCTCACTGAAAATGAATTATCGGAGTTTAATGCCATGCTGCCCTCAAAGGTTCGATCCGGTCTAAAATTTGTTAAATCTTGTGCATCAATTGATGATATGACGCAGGATATGAAGGTTTCTATGACCTATGCTTTGAAATTCTTGCATTCCATATGCAAATCAAAAGAAGACTTGAAGACTGATTTACCGGATAATTTTCTGACAAAATTATGGAAAGCGTGCATTGATCAAAGGATGTGGCGATGGGTTGCTCTGAAAGGGACGCACTTTTCTAAACCTGTTATTCCAAAGAGTATGATAAAAGATTTGTATGAAGCAGCGGGTGCCGAAGAATTTGAAGAAATCTGCAATTGCATTGTGTCTTTAACCGTAAGTTATTTCCATTGCCAGATAAAAAGTTATTGTTTTTACTCCGTGATATATTTATGCTATATTTCTTAAGCAATTTTTGTGTAATTTTGTAGAATACAATTTCAAGTAACGAAGAAGCCGTTGATGAAATTAGTGTGAGAATAGCAACGCACCTCATGGATGAACTTATAGAAGCTGAATTACCCGTAGGAAAGAAACAGTTTCGGCGTAAAGCAATTGAAGAATGTCTTCATGCTATGATTGGACCGACCCTTTCATGGAAAGAGGATAGAGAAAGTTTGGAAAAGATTGTGCTTCCATATGTTCAATTTCAGACAAAACTCTTACGAAGACCAAACGTAGGTTAACGATTTATTAATGTTGATTGTTTGTAGTTGCTTCGATTACATATTTCTAAACAGATAGATTGTCTTGTCAAAGACTACTCACTTCTAAAAATTTTACAGTACAATGCTAGCAAAGGAAGATATGACTTAAAAATGTTTATATTTTATGCAGCCAATGGTCGGTGTGACATCTAATGCTGTCTGCCTTACTTCTGTCACATCTGTCCCAATGAACAAGATTGAAGACGCAAATCTTTATAGGAAAGTGTTTTGTACGATCGCCGAGCTTATGAATGCTTTTGCTGTCCACAGGCTTGACGTCCTATCCTTTCGGTCTCATGTATACCTTCAGGTAATAAAGTGAATATCTTGTCGGAATACTTGACAGTGAAAGGATTAAATATATATTATTGAAAAAAGAAGTACCTACTTCGAACTTCGATCGAGTAGTGTTGTCTTACATATACTTCAAAGTTGTAACCGTGTGTGTATATATTTCTGTCTATTGTGATTTCAACAGTGTTTTCAGTTCATAGCCGAGAGTTTAGCCAAGAGGGCGGATCAAAGCAACAAATTGGCCGACGGAGAAATTTATGATCTTAGACACTGTGCACACAGCATTGAAAGGTTGGTTAATTGTTTATTTTTGGAGTTTGACGGGTTATTGATTCATAATTATATGATTGAAGAGATATAATGCTTGGTTTTTAATCGTGTATTAATCGGTCCTCAATTTTTGTTCTACATAGAAAAACTTTCAGATGAAGAGTTGTCTCTTGTATATTGAGTTCCTGGCTTAGAGTAATTCTTGTAGTTCTTTTGGTTTAGAGATTACAAACTTCATCCCTGAATAATTAGTTAGCTGCCAAGCTAGGCTACCTACATCAATGAAATGAAAATGAATTAAGCTTTTATTATGTTTAATGATGTGTCTAGGATATGCCAGTCGCTAAAGTTGGGTGGGAAAGAGTTTTCGCGAGTATCACCCTACTTTGTTGCCGTCTTGATGAGACAGTTCGAAATGTTCACCATCTATCCCGCTGTTAAAGTAATTAACTACAATTTTTATGATCAATTATGATTTCTATTTTGTTGCAGAAGCTGGTAGTTCTTGAATGATGTGTGATAGTGCTTTAATTTTTATTTCTTTTATTTTCAGACTCCATTATTGAGTGGATGTAACAAACTTCTTGATCTTTGTGATGAGCATGGAATCGCGCAATTAAACTCCATGCTGACAATTGGTTCCAGAGAAGTGTTTAAAACAGTTTATGATCTTTACAAAAAGTACTACCAGTACAAGGGAAAAGTTTAAGGCAATCAGTTTTTTGTATAGATTATTTTTAATGTATTTACAAGTTACAAGTTAGATACAAATACGAATTGCTTTTAATATTTTAGAATTGCATTCTTTATAATGACGCGATTTTAATTAAAGTCAAGTTGTTATTGATAAAATATTGAAAAATGGTAAAATATAGAAGTTTTATTAATCCAAATTACTTCGGCCTTAATTAATTAATTATTCATTTTATTAATTTTTTGTTATAAATTTTTTTTTACTAATCGCAAGTTCGAAAGTATAAATATTGTGCCCATATAATTAATCCACGTTGAAAGATTGATATTTCGTCTTCTGAGAAGGGAAAGGAGTTCGTACAGAAAGAGAAACAGTGAAAACGAGATGACACTTAGAATTCAACTGTGAGTTGGTTATTAACTATCATATATTTAATTAATTACAATTACTCGTACTCTAAATGGCTAGTTCTTGACATGAGTGATACTGATACTAGGACATGTAATTTTCTCGTATGTAAAAATTGTATACGAGCTTCGGGGTCACGGGAGATAGTTTTTGTCTGCTGTCTATGTCTTAAGGCATATAAGAAAGTGTTTGAATCCAAAATAAGGCAATTTAGTTTTAATTTCAAGCCTTTTAAACATAAAATATTAGGAAAAGTAGGATAATTATGAAGTAAGCTAAGACAGGATTATTGTAAGGGTATGATAATAATTCGTAGGAGTGAGATTTAGATTTGTAATGGTCCTAGTGAGCATTTTCAAACAAGCTCTCGATATAGTATATTATTTATTCATTTCCGATCGGATTCAAACTGGGTTAGCATTGATTACAACTATGTTATCTTGCTAATGCATTTTCTCGTGTACGGTTATCTTTAAACCTTTTATTTTGTTTATTTTTTATAGGTAATAATAGTTTTACAAATTACAATAGAGCCAAATGAAGCACAGAATGTCTTCAATGAAAAATTCTCCCTTACTGAGCACTAAGTAAACCAAAACTAGTACATCGCATCACATCTCTCCAGCAGTGGTTCGGAAACCTCTGCAGAATATAAACCCAGAGGAATATTGTTCTGTATCAGATCATTTGCCATGTACCCATAACTTACTACAGCACGTACGTGTTGGTTCGATTCCCCTCTTCTTTGATCCATTAGTGCCTTGCACCACTGCAACTTTGTGTAGTTTGTATATGAGAGTTTTACGATGTCTACCCTACGGTGAAGGGTATGTATTTTGGTTCTTTGCAGCTTTAATGTTAGGATGAGAATTCAGTACAATCCTGAGCTAAGTTTCGATGCAATTGCAAAGTTAACCGTAGGAACCCCAATGTAAAGCTGTAAAGTTGCCCTGAGTACCATACTGCATGTCTGGGAGTCTGACGTACCATTGCTTTTGCTTCGTGTATCAATGCAGCACATGCATTGACTCTATAAGATTTTGCTGTACATTTGGGGGTTTCCCTTTCAGTCGGAGCTGATCCGTCTCCGTGGTCACATTTGTGTTGGCTGGCTCGTGTTCTTAGTTCTCGAAAGTTATCTAAGAGTATACACGTCTATATAGACGCATCTACATAAATACCGTTTTTGTTGAACTTGTTCCAGTGGACCTTTGTAATACAAGTATAAAAAGTGTCAAAGAAGCCATCTGGCCGGGTTTCGTTTTTACCCTGCGTTCGGATTATTTTAAAGAAAATTTTACACAGGTCAATTGAACCCTCTTGTGTAAATGTTTTATAACCCTTTTTGACTTCAAGCAATACTACATGTGCGAGATCTTCTTTCATGTATTGTAAATTTGTATGTATAACTATGAACTTGTATTTTATTCTAAATGTAATGCATACCTACATTAATTGACAATTTTAAAACCGGCATCTTCATTACTTGAAGTTTTGCCTGTTAGCACAGCAGGAACTTCAGTCTTGTAATTATTTGGTGTTGTTTTTGCACTTCTTAACCAGCTTCTACTAGTTCGTTAAGAACAGTTCCTTCATGTCAGATCGTGTGGGGTGAATGTGTAAAATTGAAATGAAAAGTGGTCCGGCAACAATATACCGAACAAGTTCCCTAAGGGTCCAGACTTGCTCCTATTATAACTTGAGTGGCATATTTATTCTGAAGTGTTCATAATGAGTGACATGTACAGAGGTTAAAGTTGCATGCGATGTACAAGAAGACTTCTTGACTGCCGAACAAAGCTTTTTTTATGTAAATCGTAAATAACCTTGATTTAATTACTATTTGTGTGTGAAATTAAGTAATACCTTCTGAAGAAACTGAAATAAGATCAATAGAAATAGAAAACTTTTCAGAATGTGATTGACACTTTTGTACTCATTAGTCATTAGTACTCATTTGACATAGGTGAGGTGTAAGTAAAATTTTGCTTTTCAGAAGAAAAAAAAGAAATGGTGAATTCGGTTTAACGTATAATTTTAAAATAAATATTATAAATAATAACTTTGAATAAAAACAATTTTGGACATTGGCTTGGTTCTTACAAAGCATTTTACAAGGTTTTCGATTTGTAGGAAAATATCATGCACATCTTTTCGGAATAATGGCTCGATTTCTTATTTAGCAAGTTGTTGTTACTTTTGCTACAATCGGAGTAAATTATTGGATAGTAACATTTCATTTATGTGATTATTCTTTTAATTTCTAATGGGATTTCGAAGGCCATACTCGGTCCTACATTTAATGGATTAAGTCTTAAAATTTAAGGTGAGACTTTTGATTTGTTGATGTAAACTTTGCTATAGATTAATATAAGGCTTTGGACTTGAGCTTGACTTGTTGAAATAAAAATGCAATAATAGTGGATTACCATCAATGTATGTTAGGATGTACAAGCAAGTATGTTGGATTCATGACGAAAGAAATTCCATGCAACCTTCCTGCAAAGGAAAAACCTATCTAGATGCAAATGAAAACGTATGTCATGGTATCATATTATATATTTGATAACAATGATTCTTTCCATTCAATTTATGCCATCAGTCTGAAGGAATTGGAAAATATTGTCGTTTACCTTAATGATTATTTGCAATTTTCAATTAAAACAGTAATTAATTTATCATTCTGAAAACTTTATCGACAGACAAGGGCAGATACAAGTAGATATTTTCTGCATATGTTTAATAGTTTAATCAGACCACGACATCATGAAAGAGATGAACTTGCACAAAATTGTATGCATGCAGCTCGTAGAAAATTGGCTAGTATTTCTGGGTCACTTGATGAGAATGAGATGATGATTCATTCGTACCTTGTAATTAAATGTTAAACAGTTTGCCTTACCCACTGATCTGCAATCGATTAATTTTACTGCATATAGTTTGTATTCAAGATGTTGCATAACGTCAGTCATATGCAGCATATAATTACTAAAATTACGGCAGCATGTTTTTATGCGCTTTTTAGTCTTGTTTAGTGGCACAAAGAAGGTTTTTTAGTATAATGTACTTATGGAAAAGGCGGATAAGGGATAATGCGTTCGCAGATCTTCAAATGTGTATAGGAAGTTTAGTTAAACTTATGTAATTTCTTAGAGCATTCATAGAGAACTGAGGTGATCAATAATTTAATAGTTTTGACAAAAACCGTTGTTTCACTTGATTTCGGTAAATGATGTGATTTTTCACAGGTCGGCCACAAAAATCATTCCCTGCCTACACTGCCTTAAACGAACCCTTCACCCATATGAGGCATCATCATATGAAAATGAGATTTTTTGGAAAGTTATGAAGTCTGAAAAGTACTCAACTCAACCGTCTGCCATTTGCCACACAGATTAAAGAAAACTTTAAACCCAATAAAATTAATAGAGATATAGATTTTTGTCACACAAAAAAAAACTTCAAAACTATATGTCGCCTATGGTCTTGTAATAATTTAGTAAAGGGTCGCATTTCGACCAATTAAAAAAAGGAGAAATCGTCTGAAGTAAAAGACTGAGATGTGTATGAGTTTATTGAATCAAAAGCAGATTGGACTAAGTTATAATAACTGCAAAGAACGGATCATTGCAACATCAACTATCAACTGTTAAAATGACCCTCCCATGACCAAAACTAGAGGATGACGAGGATCCTTTTTTAACTAAATGACTTCACATGCCGTTTTAATTTTATCTATTTTACATAGTGTATTTTAAGGATACTTTCAATCAAGAAAGTCAAGTGTGACAACAGGGATAAGGACAATAGGAAATATCTTGATAAGAGAACTTCTGAATACATATTGAAATCTTAGCCCAAGCCAGCTCAGTAGAAGCTTAAGATAACAAACACTGATACAAGTTTTTGTGGCTACAGATAACGGACGGAAGTTTCATGATACGAGTAAATTATCTTCAGTAATAATTATATTTTACCAACAATAAACAGAAAGATGGATAAATCGGGAGATTGTGACTCTGACGGGTCTATGTCGTGGGAGGACTTTTTTGGTAAGTCATATTATTTATTCACACTCTTTCATTTTCACAATGTATTGCTTAGGGATTTGGGGGAATAAAGGGAGAACCACAGCACAAGACTTATCTGTTACGATTTAGATGTATCATTTTCATTCATTTCAGAACCTCAGCTTTCCGATCTTTCTTGTACATCTATTTGTATCATCGACAGAGTATCACCCTTGTGTAAATCTCATAAATTTTATAGTTCATTCATACCAAAGAATGAATACGAATGCGATATTTGGAAAGAACAGCGAGGTATCATTCTACTAGATACTGCAGAAGATCTGAATAATTTGTAATTTTCATCCGCAAATCGATTGTTTAAAACCGTGTACCGACTTCAAACGATACTTTCTCGTACACTTCAGCATTATGATATATAAAAAAGACATTCTCGTCGAAGTATCGTAGGAATGGGTTCAGGTTTAAACTTTTGTCATTTAATGATTTATATTATTCTAAAAGAAGCGTTTATTTTTCTTTCTAAAATAAATTAAATTCTTCTTGCATAACTTATAATAGTAAAATGATGTTCTATCTCTATCATGCTTTTCTCATGTGGGGGAGCAGGAAGGGAATATGCTGGTTACTACATGAAATTAGATGAAAACCATACCATATGAGGATACGAGTACGACCATACCAAAATCACCAAAGGGTATTTGTGTACTTCACACAAATGAAAGAAAAATGTCGGTTTTAAGATTTTCTAAAAAAAGTTGAAACACCATAAAATTTTATATGGAACTCCGGCTTCCGGGCTTTTGAAGATGAGTTTTCTGGATGATCTTGTTAGCGACGAGGAGGTTCATTATCTTCTTTTCAAAATATAGACCGGATATTATTTTGTTCGGGTTTTATTCCTGTAATATTGCTTTAGCGTTCAACCTAACTGTCGGTTTCGTGTGGTAGTTTCGAAAAAGAGATATCTGGAGGCTGAAACTACTCTAAAAAAATTCGATACCATTAATTTTATTTACGTTTGGTTAGGGCTTCGCAATCGCAACATAAACATTCATCTGAGAAAGTCCATGCCTACCCTAACTACCCATTGCAGACATTGGCACTGGCACCAATTGGTAAAACCGGCACGTGCATTCTGCAACCCCTGTTATTTGTTGTATCAACTTTCTCATTCGATTCAGGAATACTGAATGATAATGGTAATGTAATATACATACATTATATTATGTAGAAAGAAAATAATTTACTGCATTGTCGGGAAGAAAAACATGCGAAATATTTGTTTCCTATTGTATAATGGATACACGTCAGAAACTCTCGCCTCTGCACCAAGATATCGATTGTTTTTCAGCAGGATGTAAGACCACGACCTAAACCTAGTGATATTGAGTTACTGTTTGAGGGAAAAAATTACTAGTTGCAATAAGAGTGACATTGGCACCCCTTCTTCAGGCACTCACTCTTAGATCCTAAAACTTCGAACTCGACTCTGAATCTGGATATCGACCTCATTTCCTTTTCTCTAAACTATAGAAAGCTTTTGCATCATAGCATTTAGGATATTAGGGTTTTATGCATCCCCATGAATGGAATGAAACGATGAGGGTGGACTCTTAATACTATGAACGTTCTATTTTATAAATCGAAAAATAAGATTTCCCGTCATCGTCCCCTATTCTTCTTCTATCTTGGGTGGGATTGTATATGAAGGTTTCGTTGATGGAGCTGTGCTACCCTTCTCCAGAGAATTTGTCAAGTTGTAAGCTGACGAACCGATAGTAAAAGTTAAAACCAGTGGATCTGTTGAAGGTCGGGTGTATAATAATGTTTGTAATATGTTTGATGGAATAAAACCAAGGAGGGAGATTGGGAAGTATTGCAGAGGTTGAAGAATCGAAAGAAAACTATTATACGAGCACTGAGGGACACTATCCTGCACACAAAATCTCAAGGGACAGACCATTTTTCTAATTTTGGTATTGCATAAGTCTGTTTTTATTCTTGTTTGTTCTTCTGCAGTTTATTCTCCAAAATATAGGGTAGAAGGCATTTCTGTGAGTTTATGCTGCCAAACTAATTTCATAAAGCAGAAGAAAATCAGTTTCTATAAACAAAATCCTATAATTAAAATAATTTTAGCATCTCATCTTGCATTTCGTGTATTACAAAAATAAATAGCTGACGTGAAGAAATGATGTATAGGAAGAAAACTCACGAATTTGTTTCTCCAACGCGTTTAATAATGATGGATTCGTAGGGAAAGTGCACAGAATGTCTTTGGAAAAAGATGTAGCGGATGGGAAATAGGAAGGAAGTCTTTTCAAAGGACTATCCTTCCAGAGACGGCAAGTCACAAGATGTAAAAAAGCAAATGTAGGAATTTTATCTACACAGCAAATTGCGTGAGAAATTTATTTTCTTTAGAAGACTTAAATTGCTTTTATTCAAGGAAACTTCCTAGAACTGCAAAGAATGCGTTGGCGTTTTTCTTGAGTGTAAGCTTTTGAAAATTAAGTTTTCATATAAATTCTAAGAAGTTTGTAAAGAGCACGTTTAAGGTAATAATACAATTACAGGCTGGAGGGAGAAATAATGACGTAACTTATTATTAAAGGTAATAGATTGCTACACAAAGTGGATAAACAAAGATTTAAGGTTACGGGATATAATCGGTTGTGGTCTTTCGAAAAGGCTTTTAATTTAAATACTGCTTTTGGGTACTCTTTCTCCAGGCTTGAATGCATGAAGTATTAGAAAGTTTTTTAAGCTATTTGGATGGAAATGAAAAGATTTATTAGGTAATTTAACGTACTTATTAAGGTTCATAAGCAACGTGTCAATCATGTACTTACAAATGTGTTGAGTCTGAAGTTTCATATCAATTCACATGCAACGACTAAAGCAAGTATAAAATATAGTATAACATCTTGGAAGCCAAAGCTTAAGTGCAAACATGTATAGCCACTTTCAAGTTTTTTAATTTTTTCCCAAAAGTCATAAATGTGTTTCTCACTTAGCACCTTTTCCTGGAGGACAGAAAAAGTTTATATTTAATGCAGAAAGCTTAAAGCTATTTAGTTCAAAAGCTAGCGACGGAAATTAACCAATATGGTACTTGACTTATGTTAAGATATTTGAGACTACTTCAGAATTTCAAAGATCTAGGGCAAATCATGCAAGATCAGTGAATAGCCACTGAAGTGTCAACTGTCAATCATAATTTTTAAATGTGGATAACGGATAAGTTATATGTAATAATAAGTTTACAATAGTTTTTTAATGTTTTATTTACTTTATTAATGTTTTCAAAAAACCATAACCTAATCGGTTCTATTGTTAATGTATTGTGTATTGGCTGTTGGTGTCAATTTACTTTGCGTGCTTGTGGTATCAAAGTAAACAACTGAGACTTTATGGGGCCGGTAGAGTTGTAGTTGTAAATACTACGTTATGTCAACTTCCCACCGGCTCATTTTCCGTTAGCCTATAAAGTTAAATTGATATCTTGCATCGCATCACCCAAATAGATTATTGCTCCTTGTGATCATTCATTTAGGAAAAACTGTTTTCGAGTGGAAATGTTTTTTCCTGGTACTTTCGAGTAAACTTCGGTTAAAAAACATAAGCAGAATTTTTTGAGGTCTATCATGATGAACAAGCACGAAAAGCTGCTTATGTGCAATTTTCTCGTTCATTATTCTGTTATCACTAATTATCAAAACGGAAAGGCTCTGCTTGACTTCTTTCAAGCTTTGGCATGAGATTTAATAAAGTTTCGAGGTTAGTGCTAATGAGTATTACCTTATATCTAACACAGTGTAAAATTCAAGGGTTGATTTTTCCTAAAGATAATTTCGTTCACAGCAGTCCAAAGTCAGTGAGCACAGGCGGACGTGAAATAAAAACTCATTTCATGAAGTCCAGAGATTTGCGATAAACTAGATCTCCCTTGTTGGCCCATTCATCATGCATAAATCATGACTCAGACTTAATATTTACTGTCATATTATGAAGCTTTTATTGTATTTTATGTAATCACAAGTCATCAGTTTCCTTCCCCTTTATGCTTTAGTTTTACTGTCCTAGTATCCTAGTCCCGATGCCCTTTAAAAATTTTGAAAAACTTGCTAGTCGTTGACTTGGATCAGAGATATGCAGTCCTTTTAAGTTGTCCAACTGATAAAATTGTAACCCCTCTGGCCAACCCTGTGGCCGACAATCAACCATTTGATTATGGAAGTATTTTGACTTGTAATTTGTACTCGTGTGAGTTCATGCTGTAAATATCCGATCAAAAGATAAGACACACCATCAGGTTGATTAATCAAACAATAAAAGGCTTTAAGCTAGTAAGTACCTACCTTTCTTAATGCCAAAAATACAATGTCCAAAGTTTGCAATTGAAAATTAAAAATAGCGTTAGGCATTGAACCATATGAACAGTCTTATTTGTTGTCACTCTATCGATTAATTGGGATTGTTATGCTACGATGATATAAACTTCTGAAATCTTTTAACCAAATCAAGGATGTTGGACTTTAATCGTGACGAACGAGCCTCTCATTAATAATGCCATGGTCAGATAATCTATAAAGCTTGATTGGGAATACATCATTCTCAGTCAATCTATAGAATTAAGCATACACATCAACCAAAGTTACAAACATCATAGTATCATTTTATTTGTACATAATTCTTAGGAAGTGGAGTACCAGTAAGATTCTATCATCATCATCGTAATTTACTAAACTTCTGTAACTAAAGTATACTTGCATACAAATGAATATATGGCTCGTGATTAACTATATAATAAGTGTCGAATTGACGGAAAGATGAAAAGGAATTCTTATGGGTAGACAATAATGGCAAAAATGCATTTACTTAAATAGCTAATGTACCTATTCAATAAAAAATTACATCTGGCATAAGAGTACTGACTGGTCACTCATCTTCTTCAAAGTTACAGATAGGCTTGGTCTGAGTATAAATTAATAATAATGCTCTTTGTACTGTAGTTTATATCTTGAATCAGTCTTGAGCTCTTGAGTGAGGTTGCCAACCGGTGTAAAGGAGTTTTTAATTTTTTTATTTCTTCTTGAAAGTCCGTCACTCCATCCTAGTTACAAGTAAAGAGAATCTTCAAGAAGATTTGTGATTGTTGTTGTAAGTTCTTAATTTTTTTCTCTTCGTTTCAAAAGCCTATTGCTCCACGCTGACCTTGAAACCAATCTTCTTAATCCCTTGCAGAAGATGAGTTACCGAGGATGTAAATTTAAAGATGAACTTATAAATAACGACTTGAACACTGAGCATCATTAAACGAGTCAGTAGCTCACTCTTGGTTAATTCCCATTTATTCTCACTTAAAAGAAATTTACGAGCGGACTATGAACGGTTTTATGGTGTAAGCAGACATGCTGCTGGGCCGAAAGAGATAATATCTAGATTGCGTAAATTTCGTAAAAATGCTAAGCAAATCCAATCCAACGCAAAGAATTTCTTTGTCTATATTGATATTTTTTGGTGAATGTAGAAAAACATTTATATCTTGGCGTTGGCTGACAATACCTAAGGTATAATTTGCTCAATTTTTTCAACCAGTTTTGATGATATTATTATAATGCTCCCATAATTTTACCAGCTTTGAATTTGAATTGATTTACCTGC
>JAQFZZ010000900.1:0-13691 GCA_034696405.1 Isotoma caerulea
TGCATGTTGTATCATTGGGGTAACCTTTGCATATACTTATACGTTAGGGTAACATTACTGTTGGGGTAACATTACTGTTGGGGTAACACTATAGTATTATACGTTGGGGTAACATTACATACCTATACGTTGGGGTAACATTACATACCTATACGTTGGGGTAACCTCACATACCTATACGTTGGGGTAACCTCACATACTTGTACGTTGTGGTAACATTACCGTTGGGGTAACATTATCATTGTAACCATGTTGATTACACATAACTACTCACAGTACTTAACAATAGATTTATAATTCCTACAAACTCAATAAAACTTTTAAAACGGCCTAATAATTACGACTGCAATTTTATAATCAAATATGGCCTAATCACAAAAGCATTTTTTATATTATCGGCCCACCTTTTTCGGTTTCTCAATTTCTCTAATTTCTCAAATATAATACAAATTTTTCTCATAAACAAATGGATTATATATGATATAAAACTGGACGGAAAAACCGTCGTATCTTAGGTGAAGGTATAGGTGCGATTAAAAGAATAACATAATTTTTTTAGTTGTAATACCTAGATTTGCATCACCGCAGGTATTTTATACATTTTTAAATGAACCAATTGCTACCCAAAATTAGTCACCCAAAACATATTAGATACATAATTAAAATTCAATCAATAAATTAAAATAGACATTGAATTGTATTTACAGCAGAAATATATTAAACCTCATGCCAAAGGCACACGATACATCTTTGATGCAATTATACAGTATATTTAACGTACATGTACATGTACGCATAGACACAAAATTAAAATTGAATCAATAAATTAAAATACTTAGACATTGAATTTGGATAAAATATTAATGTCATTTGAAAGACAATTTTATGGAGTTTTTACAGTACAAATATTTTAAACCTTATGCCAAAGGCACTCAATACATCTTTGATGTAATTACATAGCATATTCAACGTACATGTATAGGCATAGATATAAAATTAAAATTTAATTAACAAATTAAAATAGTTAGACATTGAATTTTTGAAGAATTGTAATTTCTTTCGAAACAAAATTTCATGGTATGTTATCTGTAGAAATATCTTAAACCTCATGCCAAAGGTACATGATACATCTTTGATGTAATTACATAGCATTTAACATATTCAAAGTAAATGCACATAGAGAATACTATTAAACTGTGAATTTAAAAATCTATAAAATACCTGCGGTGATGCAAATCTAGGTATTACAACTAAAAAAATTATTTTATTCTTTTAATCGCACCTATAGCTTCACCTAAGATCCGACGGTTTTTCCGTCCAGTTTTATTTAATTCTTTTCAACAGCTTTTTGTTAGTTTAATTGCAAATTTTTTTTATAACGAAGAATTTTAAACCCATTTATGCATGTAAATAAATGTACTTTAACTATAAAGGAAAGTAAACGGTTATTTAAAAACTTTATTGAATATAGAGAAAATAGTAATATCAGTAAAAGATACTTAAACAAAGGAATGTTCAATGTACATTGTTACCTTTAAAAATGCATGCCATAAATCGAAAAGGATTTTGCGAGTTTTAAGAGTATTTGTTACTTGAAGCAAATAAAGGAATTTTCCATAAATGCTATTACTAATTTTATAATTTGAAGAAAGATTTTGATAGCTCAATTGCAAATGTAGATTTAAGATTAAGTTTTTTCTTTCAGTTCCACCTCCATTTTTATAATTATTAAAAAAATTTCCAGTCTTAATTACTGACAATTAGATTCGATTTAAAATTCTCACACCGTTCTTTTTTCAAAATTTAAATATTTGAATTCAAAGATTATAAAAATACTAAATTTCCTTGACAATTCTTCTTTTAGAACGATAGAAATATAATCTCAATGTTAACCTTATGGGAATGACACCGGAGTCATATTTTAATGTCTACTTTCATCTATAACTTTAGAATGCGTGAACCGATTTAGATGAAATTTAATTTTTTGAAAAGAATACAAAATTTGCAACAATATTTTTTACTTGAAGTTTTGAAATTTATATCTATAGCCATGTACTACCATTTTAAATGAAATTACTAGGTGTTTTTCTGCTATATCTCATCAGATGTTAAAGCCAGGTTAGGGTGCGATTCGATTCGGAATCTCCGTAAAATTCTCCACAAATCTGTCAAAAGATCATAAAAATCGGCTAACCCGTTCAAAAGTTATGGCCATGGGTCACTTTTTGGGGAAGGGGGTAACTGCATACTTAGGCTTCGCCATTAACAACATTAATTTTTTAAAATTTATTTCCTTTTTTTGCTTCACCTAAGAAAAACATTGAAATTTGAAAATTATGTCATTTTTAAAGTTGGGACTAAAACAATTGAACAGGAGTTCGGAAAGTAGAATCTGTAGCCCTGAAATGAAACTAGCATAGGGAAATTCATTTTTTATGAAACTTCTTTCAATTTGCTTCCAAAAACTGGAAACACAACAGAAATTCAATAATTAAGTGCAAATTTCCCACTTCAATCACTCAAAAATGGGAAAACCGATGGGAAATTGGGAAAATAATCTGGGAGAATAGGAAATTGTGGTATCGTGACCAATATCATCCAATAGATCCTCATCATGAGAATTTCAATTCTTTGGATAATAACATTTAGCAATTTTGATTTTAGATTCGTGATCTATATAAAATTTCGAAACTTTTGGTTTATAAAATGTTAAAGTTTAGTCAGTTCCATTTTTCCCATAAAATGATGGAATAGCATCTAAGCAAAAAATACTGTTTAACTAAATTTAAAGCTTAAATTGTATAATTCATTGCAGAAAAACTTCCCACTTGTTTCTTATAAATTAGAAAATAATATTTGGACAATTTACTATTTTCTCACTCCGACCCAAAGTGGGAAGATTCTCATTTTCTCAATGGGATTTCCCAATCCCTATTTTCCCGTTCGCAACCCTGGCTCAACCTATTCAACAATTCGACCCGTCATGCAGTTACAGCTCCCGTTAGTTCGAGTGGATGACAAAAAGAAAAAAATATTGATGGAAATTGAACAGATACATCTAAAGAAGTTAAATCCAAAGATAATGACTCCGATTATGATAACGATTATACAAAGCGTTATGATTAACTTGACTTTAGTAAAAAGTATTTGTGTCCAGTATTTGTGTCCATATAATAAACGTCTCCATATTTTGTTTGTCCATACATTTTTTGTCCATATTTTGACTGTCCATATATCGATTGTAAATGTTTCAGCCTAGACCCCATTAAGCAAAAGAAAAGATATAAATGTACGAACCAGTTTATAAAAGCAACAGGTCTAAATTCTCTACAACTAATTAATCCCAGCATTAATTAGTAAAATAAACAATGAATATGTAGAAAATGAAACTATTTTCAATTAAAAGTATATAGTGGAAAAGTGCAGACGATCAATACGATAAAGTCAGTGAAAATAACAAAATTCAAAAATATTTTACATAGTTATAATACTCATGTTATATAGTTATAATAAATTTAGTATTAAAAGTAATGGCGAGAATATGTAAAGTCATCAAACTAGCGAGTGTTACTTTTAGCATAAAAATACGATAAATTGTAGGTAACTTTTACACACCTTTGTATTTTTGATATTATGTATACTTTCAGTAATAAGTGACTATAATAAAAATATTATTATTATTATTATAAGCGCTACCAGTGCGCTTCATCGCAGCTCGCTGGATTTAAATATTTGAATTCTTTGAATAATACTCCAACGTCCAGTGCTAAAAACCACGTGTCAATACATCAATCCGTTCGAAAGTTATCGAGGAGACGGACGGACAGACAGACCATTCCCATAAAGTAGCGTTCGCTACTTAATAATACAAGTTAACATTAAGCTATCAATAAAGGTTTTACCTTTCTCATCAATGGAAAAAGATATTTAAATGAGGTACAGACAAATAATATTAATGAAACAACAATCCAGGTACCGATAATGAATCGGAACGTACGGTTGTACAGGTTTGCATTAAACGATTTCTTAGTCAGTACATCACTTAAATCACTGCAATAAACTGTTCTCTTAATACATGAATCTACTGGTCATGAATTAAAAACGGTAAATTTTAGAGGTTTCATGCAGTCCCAACTGTCTTTTAAAGCTAACATCATAAATATGGACGAAGTTCCGATGTCATTTTTTATGGTTGGATCAAGAACTGTTGTTCAAGGAAAATAAGGTAAAAATTCTTTTGTAACGAATGATAATATTTACAGAATAAAACTTCTTTAAAACACTGTATAAGCCGCCCCGTGTATAAATATGTCCTACAAAAAACCTCTTTTTTGACATATAAGCCGCGGCTTATAATCGAGGTTTTAGGGTAGTTAGCGTCACCTTATTAATATATTTCTATGGTTTGCGTTTCAGTTGGGCCACATTTTAATCGTACATTTATTGCTAAGCCACACTACATGTATTACTCATGGCTACTGATAAGGACAGAACATGGCATCTTTTAAATTAAGATAACTCTGCCAATACTTTACCTAAATCCAAAAATGAAATATCAAAAAAAGGAAGTCAAATTTGGCCTAAAAAAAGTGGCCTTTTTGAGAATTTTCGTTATTTTAACAGTTATTTAAGTCAATTTTAAAATTTCAAATTGAATTTTAGGGATGATACAAGTGGTTTACACTGTTTTTTAATCAAAAATGTGAAAGAGATCATCATTCTCTACTGGTTTTCTTCAATCAGTTTTGAGATCAGTCCAACCATTTTCGAGAAAATCCAATGTTTAAATTTTTACCCACCGACTGAATGCATACTTAGGCCTTTTAGGGAGGAACCATGAACCATGGCTATCATGGATTTTTTGACTCACCTAAGAAAAATAGACTTAACTATGGCACTGTGCATACTAGTTACCATGCTAATTTTACTTTATAATGTTTATAAATGAAATGTGATCATTTTTTTGCCTTAATTTGTCAACCATTTATTAGTTATAGGCCTCTTGAATCACCTAAAAATGTTTGCGATAAGTTTTGATGCATGGATTAATTCTGTCCAGCAGTGTTATTAAATTGGTTCATCACTCAGATCACAATAGTAATCTAGATAAAAATTAATATTTTAAAGAGCTCAAAGTAAAATATAAAATTAGGCCTTAAAGGGACACTAATGTCATTAGTGACAGAGCCGATGAGGTTATTTAATTATAATTATGTTAGTATTGAAATATAATAAGTTAATAAATTATATTTTTTGTATCGGATTTCGGGCTTTCGCAAACCCCTAACTAAGCCTACTGGGAAATTAAAACCTTAAAAACAATGCATGATATTTTCATTAGGAAAGGAAACAATAGGCCAGTCAATGTTTTTTTTCTCACTTTGCTTTGTTATCTCGTGAGTCACGCCGAAGGTGGAAATGCTCCAAGAACATCATTTTACACGAAACTTCGTCAAGTTTCATCCTATACATTCCTTTTGGTGGTACGTTAATGACACTTAAAATGTTTACATGCTATTTTCAAACTATCAGAAATAAAGATGAATTCTAAAAATTGGCAATATTAGCTCGTAGTGCAGAAATCTGCAGAAGTGTATAATTTTTAAGTAGCGATAGAAACTTAATGGGAATGCTCTGTCTGTGTGTCTCTCTGTCAATCCAACTGTTCGTCCATGTGATATATTTTAAACGGTTACATTTACAAACTTCAAATACATTCTAGATCCTATACTTTTGATGAGTTGGTAGGTGGGCCTTGTAGGTCCACCCACAAGGTCACAATAAAACGGTCACAATTTCGACCCAACTTTTCCACTACTTCATCTTCGCTTACTTTCTATGACCATATACATCTCCAGCAGTCACAAAATGACCTCCCAAATTAATTGTTAAACGTCCCATCGCTATCATTTTACAAAGGTGTTTTGTTGAAACAATGAAAAAACAGCATTGTTGACTTTTCTTTTCGCACTTTGTTCAGTCCGACAATAAGCTGGCAAAAACACCCGGAGAGAATTTACTCGGAGCTCAAAACAACTGTGCAGGGATGGGCCAATTAACACAAAAATTAATTTAATTATTAATTAACAATTAAATTTTTATTTCATATTAATTGAATTAACAATTAACAATTAAATTTTTATTTCATATTAATTGAATTAACAATTAACAATTACATTTTTATTTAAAATTAATTCAATTAACAATTAACAATTAAATTTTTAATTCAAATTAATTCAATTAATTTTAATTAATTAAAATTTTCAATTGATTTTTGAAATATTCAATAATTCATTTCAAATTGAACTAATACAAAAAATTAATTAATTTCTGAGGCAAATAATTGAATTTAAAGTTTCATGCAAAATATGTTGTGACATTAAGACCCAATATGTCCAAATAAAAATTTCCAGCTATTGCGCAATAGTATTGAAAATGAGTTCAATTAATTTTTAACAGGAAATCCACAAAGCAGTTCTGCTCGTTTGCACAGTAAATATGTCTATTACTAGCATGATAAGAACTAATTTAAATCGAGAAGTACACCAAACCTAAAAATTCCAGATTATCAGAGATTCAGGTTCATCTTCAAATCCTCAGTAAATGAATTTCATTTGAAATCAATTCAATTATTTTGAATTAAATTAAAAGTTAAGAATTAATTTCACAACTAATTAATCAATTAATAATTCAAATTTGAATTAAATTGAAACTTTTAATGAAATATTAATTGAATTTTGAATTAATTTAAAAATTTTAATAAATTATTAATTGAATTTTGAATTAATTTGAAATTGTTAATGAATTATTAATTAAATTAAATTATTAATTCATAAACCCATCCCTGCAACTGTGCCTACAGCACAATAGCCGGTGTGAGTAAAACCACCGTTGGGAAACTGACAAATGGTCCCCGAGCCCCAATGGACATGGATTCCACTTTCATAAGAACTTCAACCGATATTCAACGCCTAAGTCAACAATCTGGATTTCCAAATACGAAGTTTAAAACCGCCAACACAGAAAGTGCACTGCGCAATATTTTGAATAAAGATTTGGTTCCAGGTAAAATGAAAACTTACGGACTGGCCTACACACACCGACAAGGTGGGGGTGGTCATGTCGTTGCAATGAATGTTAAGAAACCAGAACAACCAAATGCTCCACTAAGGACCCAAATTATTGACTTTCAGCAAGAGGGACGGAAACGGTTTCAAACTCGACCTGATGCTTCCAAGTTTCATTTATTTGACTTTGGCAAGAAGCAAAATTGATGCGGGTAAATTAAAGTTACTATATTTCCTTTTTGTAATATCTCCAAACATATTAAAAGCCAATTTGTCAATTAGAAAAATACATTGGATAAAAATAAACAATTTACGATTAATCGTACACAAACACACTAAATATGTCATAGTCATATATTGAGGTACTCTTCAGAGTTACAATTATACATATATTTTACATGAAAAAAAGTTACAATTAAAATTTTTTTAATTAGGATATTTTTATTAAAATAAAACATTATAGCTCTTAAAGTGATTCAAATATAACAAACTTTCTTCTTTGAAATTTCCTAACCAGAATTTTACAGGTAAATTGTAAACTGAAAACACAAAGGAACTACTTTAAAAATAATTAGCTATTAATAATTCTCTTAAGAGGAACGATGAAATAAAACCACTTAATAGTAAAGGATGTCCCAATGGTTTCCTTCCTTGGCGTAGATGTTCCCAGCGGCAGATCGGTACATTCGAGCCCCATCACTTCGGAGTCCAATGTTGGTAAAACTGTTGACAATATAATTGTCAATACAAGAGTTCAGTGAAACATCCACTTTGTATCCGTTCCAATGAGAGAAAGAAGTTCTGCTTGAGTGTCCAGTCTGCACATAATAAATAAATTTATTTTCATTTAAAGGTGTCGCCAAAATAGCATTAAGCACAACTTTTTGGTTGCTGTTTGCTGTTTTTGCTTTTTTTGTTTAAATGGCTTGCTTGCTTTATTTGCTGTTTTTACATTCCCGCCAATGCTTTTTGCATTCCCGCCCATGCTTTATTTGCTATTTAAGCAAAAAAAGCATCGGCGGGAATAATAAATAGCCCATACAGCAATTCAAGCGAAAAACTCAAAATTTCGGATAAGCGCTTAAAGCGCTTTGAAGCAAATTAAGCAAGCAAGCCAGCAACTGAATATAACGCAATGGGCGAACACTGTGTTAAACTAGTTTTCGACCTTCGCCCTATGCTTTATAGTCAATTGATTTCTTGCTTGCTTAATTTGCTATAAAGCATTCAACTCAAGTTTTAAAATGTTCGCTTGTTTTGTATCTTAAATGTTTTTTATTTCCGCCAATGCTTTAATTGCTCTCTCTAACTACACCATTGGCGGGAATATAAAAAAGCTAATAAAGCAAACCAGCAAGCATAGCAATAAAAGCAAAATCGGCAAGCGCACCGATCATGCTTTTTGAAATTTTTGTGGAAACTGGTTTAAGTATAAAGGACAAAGATTAAAATGTGAAAGGTATACCTCAGTTCCTCCAGTAACTCTTATGGGGCAACCAGAAGCACTTTTAAGCGTTTCCACCCCAGCGATAGTATTTTCTCTGATCCCTTCAAAAGAAGTGCACCTTCGATTATTGCGATTGCTACATCCTCCAGATGAGCTCACAGTGCAACCTTCAGGAAATAAAAATTCAAAGAAACTCGTCTATTTTATAAATTATACGAATAAATACTTTTTAAAATTTAAAATTTTGCTTACCGGCTGCAGTTAACCGGGCAAGAGCTTGAGAGTGAGTCAATGCGCTGTTACAAAAATTAATTTAAAATTGAAACAAAAAAGAACGGATTTTTAACGGAATCAAATCAAACTAGGTAAAATTTACCTTGCAGTTGAAACACACACCAAAAAAGTAACGGCAACGAATAGTTTAACCATTTTGATTTATTTAACAAATTTAATATTTTCTTAAAACTTGAAACAAGATTGAAGAACAACTGAAGATTCAAATCTAAACTAAATGCTATTTATATACTCTCTACCACTCAGCCTCTTAATTCATTAAATTGATAAACAACAGCCAGCAGATGAATTGAGAGAAATATTTTGCAAGAATTCCTAAATGATTAAATGACATTACTAAGAAATGCAAAACACTCCCATTTACTTTGTACCATGTTCAAAAACACATTTAACTAAATAAAATAGCAAAAACATCATAAGCTTACAAAACAAAATGGAACACTAATCTGTGCAGAGAATCAGTATTCATAAAAAGTTCAACCGAATATCCATCTCAAGAAAATGAATATGCCAGATATAGATAGTTCCTATAGTTCTTTTTCCATCTTATGTTTTTTTCTTCCTTTATTTCATGAAAGAACTTTCAACTAAAATCATGGATGATTTGACTATTTCAGCGATTTTAAATATTAATAACTCAAGGAAATGGTTGTAACTGTTATTAGGATTTCATTAGAACATACCATTTCTAGATGAATTTCTATCGAAGTCTTAAATATTAAAAGAGATATGGCTATAGAGTAATTAAGAAATCCGCAAATATATTTTTCAAACTTCCTAATACATTTTGAAAACTTTATTATTTACAAAATAACGTGTGACATACACAGCATAAGTTTCGTCCGTTATAATAATTCTTTTTAGGACAAATTACACATTTACTTCAAAACAAACTGTACTAAGAAACGGGAATTAAAATTTGACTTGATATAATAAGCAAAATCATATCATCATTCCATTTTTTTTATTTTGAAGTTATTTTTGATTGTTCTTGTTGTAAAAAAAATCACAGTTAAGCGATAAGCAAGCCCACTTTCTTTGCAATTGTACTTATGGCGAAAACACTGGTTCGAAAATACAGTACTTTATTCTATACCTATTCTCCTCCAAATGTTTACTTCAAGAAATATCAATTGAAACTTCTAACTTTGTTAGACAATTAAAAGACTGAGTACCTTGACTATTTTGTTTGCAGCCATTACACGAAATGGTTACTCAAACCAAGCCAAATCATCTATAAAATATTCATCTAGACTCACATTTCACTCATGATGAGTTAATTTCTCTTAGTTTTTTTAACTCAAAAATTATTCCGTTTCAAATTTTTAACGAAAGCCAACAGTGACCAATAAATTACTAGAAAATTAAGTATTGCATTTCATAAAGAAGGAAACTATGGCGGAAATTAAATTTAAAAAATGGTTCGAAGTGTCTAAAAACAAAGAAGCTGAAGTTGAACTTCAGAGAGAACAAAAGACTGATATTTATGACACAGATACTGGAATTAAAATTAAGAACATATAAGCTGCCGAGATTCAATTTAAAGTTGCTGTAAGAAATGACATTGATGAGATTGATGACAATGACAGAAATACCAAATCAGTCATTTCAACTGAAAAGTTAACTTTACCAGTAAATTATATTATTTAATTTAAAAAAATAATTTTCGAATGAACATAAAACGTTTGCAAATTACCCCTTTTTGGTCACTGACAGTCTTAACCTTAATTACTTAATTAGGAAGTGTCTTAATAAATGTCAATGGCCAATAGGAATCGCTCTCTCCAGATAATCTGGTGTACAATGGGATGAAGAGTACAAAAGTTGAAAGGAAGGCAAGAAAAGAAATTCCCAAGTCAGGACTACAGAAGAAAATACTGCTTCAAAGAAATAAACTAATTAACATTTAAGTATTTTTTTATTTTAGTTCTTCAAGACTTTTCCCTAAATGATTCAATGCACACTTAAAGTCTACCATTAAATCGGGAATCGGGACGAAACCCCATTGCATTTTACTATTTCGTAAAACTTTTTATAAAACTCTTTGAGCATAAAACATTCTTTTAGATTAAACTATAGTAAAAGTCAAAACATTTTTAAAAATAAAAAAAAACACACAGGTGAATAAAAAAATTTCTAATTTGAACCCAAAAACTTTTGAATATTTCTCAACGTATTAGCATACAATTGGTATTCATACTGAACAGAGTAGTCAAACACCTTCTCCATCAGCTGATCAGTGATTCCACGCTCTTCCAACATTTTCTTGAAGAAAATGTACAAATACTGAAAAAACAATAAATAACTCTTTTAATTGAATTATGGATACAGAATAACAATGGTCCCTTAAATTTAAAGAAAATTCCCTTTAAAACATAGAAGCGCCCCAATGCAGAAACGTCCCTTCAAATTATTAAAGTTACCCACTTGCTTTATGCTTTAAATAAAGAAAAATTTCATACTTTTTAGAAAGAAATGATGTGATATTTCTATAATCTCACGAAAAAATTTTCCAGAAATTTCAAGGGACAACTCATAAATTATAAGGAACTTTTATATTTTTTTAAAAGGGGTTTTCAACGCTGAGAACGTTCTATATGTTTTAATGGGAGCGTTTTTACAAAGGGAATTTACATTAATTTTAAAGGACGATTAAATACGCATTCAGTTCAATTATTGTATGATTAGCCCAAAATATAATTTTAAAAAACATAAACTTGCTTACCCTGTCCACACTGTCTCTCTGAATTGAATACACTTGGTCATTCCGTTCTCCATCGAACAAAGAAATACTTTCGATAGTCAGCGTCTCCTTAAAAATCCCTAACTCTTTTGAAAGTTCCAATTGATATGGATTATCCTCATCCTTACAATGGTAATAGGAACAACCAAAGGACAAAGTGTGCACACCATTCTTTAAATGTATTTCAAACTTAGGCAAGTCAATTATTATATTTTGTGTTTCTTTTTCCTCCCCATTGAAATCCCCATCGACGTTGTGATTCAAATTCAGATTCACCTTTATACTTAACCTATTAATTGAAAAGCATAAATAACCTATAAATAAATCTTGCGGATAAAATCTGAATTTATTTTAATAAATTAAAATAAAATAGTAATACTTACGTATCCTTATGTATCGTTTTGGTAAATGAGATTTCCGATTGATTCAATGCGATATAGAACCCATCGAAGGAAGTAAGAAGAAGTAAACCATTCTGATGCTCCTTTTTTGCAATTATCTCTTCTTTCAAATAGTTTATCAGTTCTTGATCTATAAAGCATTTAATTATCATATCATTAATCAGTTTAGATAACTTAAAAACACATTTTTATTTATAATTAGTATTCTTATAAGATCTAATTACATCTTACTGCGGTTCTGTATAATTAAATTATTAAAAAAATGTTGAAAAAAATGCTTCTTAAAGTTAATTAAAATCAGGAATAATTTCCTTACCATTTGTTGTCTTAATCCTTGAATTGATTTCCATCTTAGATGCATCCGGTTGGAAGAAAGTGATTGTAGAATATCTGGCTAAATTTCCCATGGATTTTTTAGGCACAAACATTTTTCTTTTAAACACTGCTTGCCCTGCTTCTCGGAGTAAAGTAGATAACATTTTCATTTTTTAAATTTAATAACTTTTTTTAAAAATAATAGCTCAAAGCACAGAAGTAACAATTTCAAAACTTTAGTTAACGTCCTTAAGGACTTAATTAAGCAAAATAAAATTCACTCGTTGAGCACTGGCTTTCTGAGATGAGGGACACTGAACTGAAGTTACAATTAAATGAAAGGGTTAAAATCAGTGTAATTAACTCACCTTTTGGGCATTCTACCTTTGTATCATATCAAGGGTTGAGGGTCCTTGCAACCTAAATCACACCATTTCATTGTCATTTTTACAATATGCTAATCGTATATGTATAGGAAATGGGTATAGCATTTAGTGAAAAGGTTTCTTTCTAAACTAATTGTTTCCCAGTTTCTAGATTAAATACAATTTAAATTGAGTAAGGATAAAAGTATTTCATGCATATATAGCTCTAATATTAAATAATAATTTACTCTTCAGAGTTTGGACTTACGATTTAACTACGGCTTAATAATTGACCTTAAAAAATTCATCAGTTTTATTAAATTTCAAACATTGTTTTAAACTTTGGTAGAAAACACAATTCTCGGAATGAGATAATTAAATGATTGAACTTAATTAAAACTTTAATTTATTATTTATTTATATTTAAATTCAAAAATATAATAAGTAAGATTTTTAAATCCATGCTATTTTAAATTCTAAATTTCGACGTTTTTTAAACTAGTTTTCAAAATACATATACAAATGGGGATACAAATTAACTGAAAAGCGGCCTTGCAAACTAAATCGATAACGTACATATATAATTAACTTAAATAAAATTGTACAACAGCATTTGAATTTCTGGATACACACAGTTATACTAAAAATATGTGTTTAGGTTAAAGCTTTTCAATTAATCGGCTGTAATTTTTGTAAAAATATTAAGCAATAGAGGAATTAGTCATTTGTTTATTTATTGCAAATATGAAATACATGTCACTCAAAAGAATGATGCATTTTTTCCAAAAATAAAGATTACTTAATAGTTCACCCTTGCACCTCTGATACTAGACTTTGTGTAAAAACTCAGTCAATTCATAAATGAATGATGCAATAATTTTTATCATAAATATTTCATTTTTTCTCGTCTCTCTTCCTAAACATCTATTGTGAAAAAAGGAGTACGTGACAATTTAAATGTAGACTTTTATAGTATGGTAACACATACATGATTGATTAATGAGATTGAGATAAACTCTTAAATGAGACAATACGTTGTCCATCAAATAATACATTTTT
>JAQFZZ010000901.1:0-13689 GCA_034696405.1 Isotoma caerulea
CTCAATAGTCAAATTCTCCAGTTCACGCTGGCTTCACCAGTGAAGCATTGAATTCAGTCAGTTAGTTTAGTTACATACAGCTACAACCCATTGGAAAGTTAGTAGTATCATTGCACCACCAAAAGACAAGAAGCTTTAAGCCAAAAATAATTTGATGTTTGAAATAATTTGCATGAATGTATTTACATCCAGCCCCGGCAGCATGTCTCTGAATTTGCAAAACTAAGCATATTATGAAATAAATTTATTTATATCATGCAAGCAACTCTGTGACCACGTACATCCTTCCGCTTCCGATTTAAAATTTAAAAACATAATTAAGACTCTTAATTAATTAAGAGTAGGTACTACTTAGTTTTCTGTGAGCATGGGGTTTTAATCCCGCACGAGCAAAGTACCCAGCAAACTTTCAAATAATATAATAAGGTGCGTTTTATAGTTCCGATCTAGTTTATCGGACTGAGCAAAATACTAATGCATAACACATAGCTGTTCTAAGGCATAACACATAGCTGTTCTAAGCGGCTATTCTGTTGTTCTTTACTATTGAGTATATATTATAAAATACTGGCACACGAATGAACATCCTTTCAGCTGTCGTAGTGTCGTACATTTCAAAGCAGGAAGTCATTTTAAAAAGGTAGAATGTACAATACATAATGCATGTACACAACAGTACAATACAGACAAATATAATAATTCAGACAGACAGAGGCAGGAACAACAATTACTCTTAACACCTGGCACACTAAGAAAACCCAGTTTTACAGTCAACATCAACAGTACATGCCCTGTCCTATGCTTTTCTACGTTATGCTATGTTACAGTTTTTGTATGGTAGTAAGTAAGCAAGCAATTACCTAAATTCCCATTTACCTAACTAATGTGTTTTAGCTGCATAATCATAATCATGAAGCACACGTACCTAATTATGCTTCCGTTCTATTTTCTGTTAGACTTGGTAGCACTCCCCAGTACAAATAATTTCTGCATTTTCCCCTTTTTCTGCTTGAATTAACACGAAATACGTAAAACAAAATACGGATCTGCAATGCAATAATGGGGAATACTTAAAGAGTAGAAATGAAAAATCAGAGAAATTGCAATTTCACCCACACTTTAAGCTTATTGTTAGTTAAACATTTTTCACCAAGGTTCGAGAAGGTAAAAAGGTTAAATTTAAATTGTGCACGAAGCAGAACACCAAATAAAGAAGAAATATAAAATATTTCTGATATAAAGTTGACACGAAATAATGTAATTCTTTAAAGTTTTTACTTAAAATTTGCAACATAATTGCTTTTATTTTATATTATGCTTTAATGCATCATTACTTACAATTAGTCTTTCTTTGCATTTAGTACTTTTTGACCTTGTCCTTTAGGGCTTACCCGACACCACATTACATCACGACATAAGGCATTTCTGTATCAAATATCATATCAAATTTTTTGTAATTCAAGTAGCTCTCTGCCCAAGGTGTATGAGTACAGTACATTAGTTAATGAACTAAAACTATTAAATTATAGAGCAATGGAAATGAAATGCTTAACTTATGAATACGTATTATAAGTAAATATGTGCACAAGTATACATGTACTATACATACAGTATACATGATGTGCTTAAAAAAGCAACAATGTATTAAATTATTATCTGGAGAAGTGCCAGCCAAACAAAATCTAAATTGTATTTTATGCCTAAAAAATTTAAAAAAACGGAATAACAAGACTGCGCAAACCCTTCGACTCCAGGCGATTTTCGCAGAACTCGTTTACTTTATTGCTTTTAACTTTTTATCAATAACCTAATGAAGTGCATACACTGCATACTGCAGTCTTTATTATTTCCTTTGTTTATTTTCCTTCATTTACTAAAGCAGTATTCAATCTTTCAAAAATTCTTGAAATGAATCCAATCAATTCAAATCAACCGTGAATCTCTGAGGATCTTCCCAATTATGATGCAAGGTATCAGAAAAATATTAGTTTTTCTCTTATAAGAATGCAATGCCTAATTAACTTAATCCTGTCTAAAACAAGCTTTCTAAGATATTGAATTTTATTGTATATTTGTAGGTTAAACGTGCACATTAATTTTATAATTCATATAAAAATTTTATGTCCTTCTATTTGGTAATCGTTTTAAAGATTGTAGAGAAACTGATTTAAAAAAGTCGTGACAAAGAAACGCAATATAGTATTTGCAAGCGAGCATTATCTTCAATTGCCACATATTGAAAAAACTAAACAACAACATGATGAACTTGAGAAGATTGACAGATTGAGCATTTTGGAATTTTGTCTACAAAGCAAATACGGCAGATAATGTCAACAGCTTATCAAATCAAAGAATGCATAACGCATAGAAGTATATTACCTACACAAACGGCATAACGGTTTCTTATATATAGCTCAAAATTATAAGAAAACTGTTAAAATCATTGGCATTAAATTTTTATGCATTTAACAACTTAAGGTTCTTTTAAAATTTAAAAACACCTGTAATAAACTGGTTTCATTAAAAATTCATAATAGCAGAAGTAATATTTTGTCGCATGCTATTGCTTCTGCCCAACCTTTATTAAAACAATTAATAAATGTAATTAAATTATAATAAATTTTTATAAGTTAAACAAAATGCCCACCAACAACTAATTGTAAGCCAATAATGTTTCGATCATAACTCAAGACAAAAATAATTACATTCAAAGTAAATGGCATTGTTATAGTATTTTTGTGTTTGTGAAACAATTACAACATTCATGTTTTCATGTATGAAGCCGGTAATTCATAAATAAAATCACACAGACACATGAAGTGATCTACAAAAAATACCAAAAATTAATGAAATGAGAATAGATTCGTTTTCATTGTTTCCTTCCTTCGCAGTTCGTGATTTAAAGTTAAAGATTGAAAAATGAAGAAAACTAATGCTAAATTCATTTATTCATTTCATCGCATGTACACTCAACATCAACAACACTCAACTATTCAAGAGTCTTATTTATACATAAAAAATTTAAAACGATGAAATGTATTTGTACTTTGCATTAAATTAATGTTGTCTGCATCGTAGCATCGTTCTCATGTCAGAATAAAATTAGAAAAAAATTAAGACTGAATAGTCTAATACCTATGAAATCAGGTACCTTTAATAATAATCACAAAACAAAACATGATTCTGATTTGAAATTCGCATCAATCAAGAAAGCTTAAAAAGTGAGTTTTGTATTCTTGAATAAGAATACTATATAATCGTAGAGTAATAGTGATAACTAACTAGCAATATGCATGGAATGGAGAACAAAGTTTAACTACAGTAGATATCTGAAAGAAAGAAAAAAACTATGTCAGTGGGGAAGGTCGACGTGTTCATCACCGTGCGATGAGATTGTATAATATGTAATACTAATACAAAATACTACATACTATCATTGTACAAATAATAAATGCAGTTTTATTTTATACTATTTTGTTTTACTACAGAAACAACTCAGCAGGTAGATAAGTAATGTAATTCGTAACTTCTATTTATTTACTACACCTGACAAGTTATGTACGTGCATCAAGTACTTTGTACTTTTGGCTTTTGCTTTATCATCAATGTGAAGTGATTTTACTTTTTTACTATTTACACGGACATTCATTCAGTATTTCAGCCAATACTTGACTTTGAAAGAATAAAACGATGGTAAAAAATTGGCTTGTATTTTATTTGTCAGGATCATCATGCCATGCGGTAGAGCAAAATAATAATGTATGTGTTGTGTGATTGTGTGTAAAGGGATGATAATGGTTGGTTGTGTCTTCACTATTCTCACTTTTGGTTTTTTATGAACAATTGCACAAAAGTACTTGTTTTTCAGGTGCAAAGTGCAGTGTAATGCAGAATCATCTTGAAAATTATGTAAGACAATTTAAATTGATGTTAAATGATTTGAATGATAATAATGGATTTTTTAGTAGCCTCTAAATTTAATTGGATTACTAAATAAAGAAGTTACATGCATTTATGTGCATGTCAGATTGAAATGAATAAAGTATTCATTTTCTTATTTTCTTAACACTTAATTCCAAAGGATATGGAGCCTTAAAGGTTTAAATTGAAACCGTTTTTTGCAATCTTTTAAAATCACTGACTTCTAACCCAAATCGTACAACCTTGAATGCGTATTGTATTTATTACTCCCAGCTACAATCAGAATCTATTGTAGCTTAAACCCAATTCATTACTTCAATGACTCATTTACCGTCTAAAGTAGCCTTATACAAGTTATATATTACCCTAAGATAGAATAATATCACAAGTTGAATTTCTCTTTTCTTCAAAATCATGAAACCAGCTCCTGTTCCATAGGGTCATGATTGTGTAATAAATGCAATTTTAATTGTAAAATGACTTAATAGTGCTTGATGATGTAACTACTGAAGCTTAAATCTCATTCATAACGATGATACCTTTACATCCTTTCCAAGTAAATGAAGAAGCCTCAACTTCAATAGCAGCAGACAATCCTGGAATGTCTGTCACATTATAACTTACTGCGAAAATCGAAACAATAATTTATCGTTGTCAACTGCATACATGTCTGAAGTTTGAAACCTTCACCTGCGAAGAAGACCCTTTCAAGCCGTGATAAATTTGATTATTCATTAATCATAAATTAGTATTACGTAAACAGCGTGTCTCATTTTTTTTAAACCGTGTAATCAATAAGACAATGCCTGATGAGGACTTTGATAACAATAACCAATATGAAGATGTCCATCCGAAAATGACAAAACATTACATTCAACATTACAATTACAAAAGGTACCGTACAAAAATAACACGTATATTTTCAATTTATGTAATAAAAATACATTAAACAATCAATTAGCATTAGATAATTCCATGCCTTTTACTCATGATTTTCAGTGCTCGTAACTCCAAGCGCCAGGTGCCAGGTTGACAAATTGAATTTTATTCTTTAATTTTGATTTTACTCATTACTATATATGTCTATAAAAATCACCGCATCGTCTGGTTGAAATAGTCTTCACTGTTTATATTTATTTATAATCTGATAAAGTTTAACGTATTTTATGAGCAACACCTATAAATCAAGCAATACATCATTTCTATTTATTCAAAATCCTATTCACGACATCATGATTGCAAATCACAAACGATAATGATAATGATGATGACTTACAACAAACTTAGTAATAATAAATATAATGATGCAAAAACTCTTCAATGAGGTAAGAAATCACTAATGGAAATGTCATCTTTATCGAATTTAACATAATAAATACATGCTAACTTTTACTTAGATATGCGCATTCGATCATAATTCATACACACGACAAATCCAGCACAATGCTTTATCTGGTGAAAAACGTCAAAAAAAGAATCTGTTAGTCTCTATTCATATGCAATCATCAGTCATCACAAATGTAAAATTTATGAGGATAAGAAACTTTTGTATGTGGTTAGAACTATGAAATTTCGATTGAACTAAATGAATAAAAAATTCCCTTGGAGTTGGAGTATCAGTAAATTTACATTCATGACTGACTTTATATCACCAAAATTTATCATCAATTCAAACTCATCTTCATCCTTCAATATTCAATTTATTCCTCTTCGAGTCTTCGCCGTTCGACCATCATTTTTTGTCAATCTTGTCTTACTTACAAAAGAATAGATACATGCAAGTACAGAGTACTACAGCACACAACAAGGTATTACAAACAAATAAGAGAATACAATAGATTTGTAATAAAAAATTTGTCCTAATCACCTAGTCCTAGTCAGATGAACAATTGTCGATGAGATTTAACTAAGCATTTTTAAGACCTTCAAGAATACTGAAAAAGAAAGGCAAGGGATAGTTTTTTAAAAAAATTGTACACGTCTTCTTCTACTGTCAATCAAATTCAATGCTAAATATCCTTTGATTTATACCCAGTTTGCAGCTGCAGTGTGTGTGTAGCTTCTACTTCTACCTTTTAAATCGATCGTTTGGAATTTGAAGTAATAATGCCTTAATAATAATCTCCCAACTCCCAGCTATTGTATATGCTTAAGTGCCAAATAATAGCGTAACATGATGACTTCATCTAAAATCTCATCATCAACATGTTATTTCGATCCTCGACGGTGGATCATCGACTTTGCTTGGTATAAGATGGAATCCCTTCACTACGTAGTGATTTAGAATTCTCTTATTTCAAGGAAAATATAAATCTCATCATCATCATGGGAATTTTATGTGAAGAGAGAGATTTACACACACACACAATGCAATGCAAAATAGATTTGATGAGATTGGATTGGATTTTCGATGTGCAGATTGTAGATGTGAAAGATATCTTCAATTTATAAGGCCTACGTGTAGGCGGTAGCGGTGTATTTTCATTTCCCAATCGGATTCGGATTTGAAATCAAATTGAGAAAATTTTTGATTCAGATTTTCGGATTTAGGGAAGGGATTGTATATAGCATTGTACGCATTTATTGCAAACTTGAGTTCTATCTTAATCATTTCTTAACAAAGAAATCTTAATACAAGGGAGAGTACTTTCCTCGATTCGATATCCTCAATCCTCGAGTTTTGTTAATACTCGATCAAGCTGTGGGAAAAACATTGCTATACGATGAATTAAGCTATACAATACAACAACCATAACCCTTTAAAAATATTAAGTTTATCAAAGCAGTGCAATCTTCTCTTTAGGTTTCGGTGTCTCACTTAACTTGCTCTACCTGCCTGCCACAGCTTTTCGAATTTCCGCTCATTTTGAAACTCTACGCACTTACCCAATGTGTTTTGTAGTTTATTTTAAACGATTCTTAGAAAGTCATTTAAGGTTGACATCAGCACTTATTTAGGCAGACTTTTTGGCTTATTTTGGTTTTTATGACCAGCTTTTTATTGAATACATTTACCTTTTCCTGATAAAAATCGATAAAATTTCATTTCCTTTTAAAATTCAACTCTGAATTTTTCTTATAGTTGTGAAAAAATATTAAAGGAGAGACATACGGTTTGTTTCTTATTTTTATGTAAAAGGGTCTTCAATAGCAATACTTCGAATCTTTAGTGTCGTAGTTCCAAGTACAGAGGACAATTTATCCATAGTAAATAAAATAATCATGTCTTCTTTGTCTTATATTATATTCTTCCTCTAATACTTCGTAGTCTTTTGTTTTTTGTATAATGTATAAGGAAGGGCATATTCAGCCGTCATCAAATTTCGAATATGTATGCAGGCCATGTGCCAATGCTTCACTGCGTGTCTGTCTCTTTCCCTGTTTGATATTGTGACTACAAATCATCATCTTATTGTACACTTCATTTATTTTACTGTTCGCAAGCCACTCACTACAATACTACAAACAAACTTAGCATCGTATCGATCGTACGAAGAATTTAGAAATTATGAATACATGAATAAATCAGGTTTGATTATCACGACTATATGTGCAAAGGATTTATAGATGACCCTTACTCTTGACTAGTATATATATAGTGTAGAAAAGTTATCATCAAGTATCAAATGGTAATAACAATAATAATGATGATAATCAACCTGAGATTCACTGACTACCTCAGGCTCATCATCATTACTCAAAGAAAATCAAAAGGAATCATTCGGACTCGCTCATTTTATTATTATTCCAAATAAACCTTACGGGTGACTTGGAGTAAAATCTAATTTGATTACAGCTTTATGTACCATGACGTTCAAGCACATGAGTCTCGAGTTTATAATTAATCAATTTTACAGGAGTGTATTTATTAAGAATGATAGTTTCGGTGACTGTTGCTCCTGGTAAGGAATGTTATATTCATAAGATGTAACCAATATTTACAGATAACATCAACAAGTTGACTGCTTACTTACATGCTACGCATGTGTTTACCATGATACATTGACGATAAAATCAAATATTACAATCGAATTGGAAATAATTTGGAAGATGAACAAATCAGAACAGAATTATCTTTTGATTGATATCATGATATCAGCTGCTGCCTGATGGTGATGGTTGTATTCGTGCAATACATAGATACTTCACTCTTCCTATCCTACCTTCCGCCTTCCAGATATATACTTTTATACTGTAGTAACTTTTCAAATAAATCGATATTCAATCTTTTCAATTCTTGCTTACTAAATATTTACATATAAATAATAAATCTAATTGTAAGTTTAGATCAAATTTTTGATTATTTTTGCCATTGTTTTTCATGGGACAGAAAAAACAAAACTGACCTCAAAGCATAATAACTTTTTTAATATTTCATGCTTTCATTTTCATCTTTGATCTTTCAAACAAGAAAAATCTTTCTAACAAACAAGTTATAGAAAATGCTAGCCCGACTCGATTAGTTGCGTAGTTAATGGAGAAAATACATTTTAAAAGTTAAACGCGTGAAATACTGAAAAAAATATCTATTATAGATTTCAAGTCTCAACACGCTTGACTTAAACGCAGAAGACACCCTCGCCCGTTCACTAAAAACAGTTAATATCCGTAATAAATATACGTTTTACGTCAAATTATGTTATTTCTAAAGACATTCGAGACCGTCGCCAAAAGATTTGACGCAGACACCAACACCTATTATGCATAATTATTTTAGAGAGGCTTCTTTACTAAAAATCTATATTTTTGCTCACTCATCCTATCATCAAAAACATCGATATAACTAATATTATTGCATGCATGTAGCACTGTATGTGATCCCACTTTAACTCAATTATCTTTAAAGTTCCGAAGAATGAATTTTAAAGAATGCCGACTAGCATTAAGCCATCAAAACCACCCAGGGCAATTTACTCCCCCTGGTGATGGTGATGTATGAAAGTTAATTGAAACTTAAAATCGCAAAGATGCAATAGTCTGCTGGTGTAATGTGTAATAAAGTAAAAGTATTTAAAATTAAGTACGCCAAGCCCGTCAATCTCTTTGGCCAAAACAAGCAGTAAATTAAACTTGTCCTTCAACATTAATATAATGAGAATGCATCTTATTGGCACAAACTGTGCATAATATACCTTCTTAAAAATTTAATAACTATAAGTTGCAAAATTAACAAATAAATTGCTAATATTTTTTAACATTTTAAGCTTACTAACGCAAATAATTATATTATTCTTATTTTCATATATTTTCTGTCATGCAGCAGATAATTAAGTCAAAATTAGCTTTACAATATAATATTATGCACATTTTAACCTTATTTTTATGATTTATTCGTGTATGAATGGAATCTGAAATCAGATAAAAAGTTTAAAAGTAGGTGCATGAAAATTCCAAATTCTACAATCAGAGGTCTGCAACCACAGTTTAGCAAATAAGTTCAATATACCAGTTGAAAATAATGGAAGGAAATTGAATATTTACTTCGGAAATGTCAGGAAAGAAATTATCGTGATTTAATTTGTTATCATCAGAATTTTACAACCTACCGACCTTCGTAAACTTGTTCTATCACTATTTGTTCTCGTAACCTATAATACCTATTATAATATTCCCATGGATTGTAACATCGTAATATACATTCCAAATATTCCAATGAAAAGGAATCATAAAGTAGTTTAAGTAAATAATTATTTCCGCTTTTATATTGTTGTTTCAAATTCAATGCATACAGTATACAGCTAGTATACGATAGATACTCGCAATGAAAAATCAGTTAACGTAAAGACAATTTAACAGTTTTATCAAACTCACAATTTAGTAATACATGATAGTATCACTCAAATAAATAATCTCGAAGTGCAGACATACATATTTTATATCTTACAGCCTAGAAATTCCATTATAAACACAAGTCTGTTTGATGCACGGAATTAGTTTTAAATCTAATTTCATTTCATACATCAACCGAGGTGAAGATCTTTCCTGCTTATTTAATAAATATATCTGTGTAAATAAATATTTTTTGACAACGAGGTATTTTTTTCAAGAACCTTAGCCTTAGTTTAAAACTTCACGTTATCTGTACTATAGACTTCATAGACTCTAAAGACTTAATTCCCAAGCGTTCAGAACATAAAATCAATTGCATTGGCATTGAACCTCATACACAAAAATCAAAGACTGTTATTTTCATCCAGTATTGCAACCACTGCATTTAGTTTTATTTTTGATGTCAACCATCAAATAAAATCCCAAACCAACCCGACCCTAAAGACCAGCGACCCTTTATCATATAGTAACCCTGGCTGATTCTTTTTCCTTTTGTCTACTTGTCCCCCGGAGTTGACACATCCGATTTCCCTCTCCTGAACCGAAACGACATCCTTGCACCATCAAAATCATCCTCATCATCCAAACCGGCTATATAGTAGTTAGTCTTTGCAGTTGCAGTAAGTAATCCATGCCAATGCCTTACTTCTCCATCTTCTTCCACCACAGAGCCATAACATAAAATCTAGAACCTGCCATCATCACAAACACCCCTACATTACAACTACCCGACATATTATGAATCCTAAAACCAAAGCCATATTCCAAACTAAATGCAACCCTTGGAAAAGATCAGAGTATGAAATTCAGTTTAGTTTTATACACTCACTTGTAAAAACCTAAATAAAATACAAACTTCAAAGAGAACTCTCTGACTCTGACTCTGACTGAACTTTTATCGGATCAGGCATTATATTTTGCTCATCTCACTCACTTTTGTAAGTTTCTCTTCGTAGTGGATTTGGAATTGCGGACTCGACCGACAGATTCATCTTTTCTTTCTGGAGAAAAAAAGTCCCCTCTCTTTGCCAACATCAACCACCACCACCATTACAATCCGAATCTCTCCATCCTCCGAAGTTTTTCTTCATTCAACCATCCGAAAACGAAAACCTCCCATTCTCATGAACAGTCATCACTACTTTTGTGACTAACTTTTTTGGTTCATATACTCTTAACATGTAAGAACAAAATATTATGTTACGTATCCCTTCAGTATATATTTTATATACCTTCAATACCGAACTACTATAAATTTTTAGTTCCTATCTACAGATATATTCTTTGGTTATTTGATATTCTTCACACTCTGAGTAAATACATATGTATAGTATAGCTCTCCCCCTTTTTCTTTTCATCTCACGGGATTTCCTAGCTGGAGGAAGCTTAGAGAAGTTCTTACTGCCTCCAACCAAAAATTCCCAAAATGCTCGTTTTCGTTTTGCCTTATAGCAACAGTCAGTAGAAAAGTAAAAGCTGAGGTAGATATTGATATTAGAAAACTAGGAAGTTATTATTAAGGTTCCTCTTCGCCGTCCTTCTGTTTCTATATCTCTCTTTTTCCTCGTCTCCACCAATTTCTTTCACACTTAATGTAACACATTACTGCCAATATCAGACTTAGCGTATAATACTGTTAGAGAACTTTCTCCTCTCGTAGATTCCTAGATTCTATTTACTTATTTTAATCCTTTCTCCGATACTGCTAATGCTCCAAAAACTAATTCTGCTCTTTCATTATTTTGCTTATATAAACTTCAAATCGAAGCTTTAGTTTTAGTCATTTCCGTTAATGATGAGATGCTAAATAGAGATGGTATGGTGGTAGACAACCACTGCACGTGCTGTAGCAAGCAAAACTCTCATTTATTAGGTTTGACTTTCTCTCTCAAGGTATTTGATAAAATTTGATTACTTTGAACTTTCTATAAGCATGACTTAACTTTGTAGATATCTTGTTTATAGAAGTAATATGGTACTATTTCCATTGCTATTAAGTAAACTTTGCCCTAACCAAATTAATATTTTACCTTACCTGCTGAATACCGATTTTGCCTAAGACTGACTGACTATTCTTCTATATATAGGATGCTGTAAAGTAAAAGTAACCCGTTAGGTAGAGTTTGTTAGGTATTAAAATATTTAATTTAATTTAAGCCTAGCTTCGTATAGCTAAAGATGGTATGTCATCTTTGAGCTTTCCCTCATTACTTCATTAAATAATTATTAAGACGGACACCTCCACCCAACCTAATTTACACGTTTGCTTTCATAACTACCCAAACTCTTACTATACTAACTATAGTAACTGTTTGAGCTTATAAACCACAAGTCCACAAGCTGTGGAGTGGAGAATCATTACTAGTTACATACGAAATTGCAACTTACTTTGCTGCTAACTGTCGACTACTTAATGCTTAGTCAAAAGTTAAAACCGAGCTTAAGAGCCTACGTTAAAGCTTTGCATCAGGTCACAACTAACTTGTCATTTCATCTTTTACATTCTACATCACAAGATTTGACTTTTGACATTCTTTTTACCTTAGGTAAAATAATTTAAATGGTAATCTACCGACCGACTGAGAGTTTTATTAAGAGATTGAGACAGAGAATGAAGATGAAGAAGAATATGCATCATGGCTTCTCGTTTCGATCTTTCGTCCCCAATCTCAAATCTCGAAGTCAAACCCACAACCAACCCATCATCAACATCATTCATGCATACGTCAATTGTTCTAACCAATATGGAAAACATTTTATGGAAATTCAATCTAATAAGCAAGAGCTACGTTGACTGACTAGACGTCACTTTGACTGTGAAGCATTGTTCACAAGGAACTTAAAGAGAAAATAAATGAGAACTTTTTTGCATTTCAAATTCTCAAAATCATAATCCATACTTCCATTTCCATTACTTGCATGCAACCCAACTAACCACCCGACCGTCAAATAACTACTCATACAATTTTACATGTCTCAAACACTCTTCAGTATCCCAAATGACTCATCTCTAGTCGTTTAGACCCTCTATTCATCTATAGAATAAAGCATTGTATTTAGGTAGGTAGTATATTGTTTATTGTATTCCGATTCCAATTTCAACTGATTGTAGTTAGAAAGAGAAGTTCTTATGCAAACATAACGACAAAAATAATAGAATCTCCTCCCGATAATATGAAGAATCTGAAGGCAAAATTTCAACTGTCAATTGCAGAGTCTGAGTAGATGGTGCATTTAGTTCCATGCACAAAATAAATTCAACTTTACTCTACAATTCAACAAACAAATATTTGAATACCAGGGATCTACCATAGTCAATAGTCAATACTTAATGATTATTAAGTAGCGATTTCGCTACTTAATAATCATTAAGTGAACGCTACTTTATAAGAACGCTCTGTCTGTCCGTTCCTGCGATTATAAGAACGCTCTGTCTGTCCGTTCCTGCGATAACTTTTGAACGCTTCGAGATAATCGCGCGCAGTTTTTTGCGCTGGATTCAGTATTTTTCTTCTGTCTGTCCGTTCCTGCGATAACTTTTGAACGCTTCGAGATAATCGCGCGCGGTTTTTTGCGCTGGATTCAGTATTTTTCTAGGACGGTTGGTTTTGAAAATCAGCGCGCTGCGCTTAAGCGTTCGAGTCGCGCTTAGAAGTGCCCCGGAGAGCAAAATTCAAAAAAATCATGTGATACATGATTTCATATCTACAAAACGTCAGAAATGAAACCGTGATAATTGTTTTTGTTCTGCAAGGTGAGGAAGGTCATAAAATGAGGTTAAAGGTCAAAAAATGTAATTTTTTACATTTGATATATTTGGATAGGTGCTGGTGAGTAGAACCAATTGAGATAGGACACTAATATACTATAGTTTTTAGACAACAATGTATGACATGACACGTGCTTGTAAGCCCCGATCAATTCACGTCGTTTCCAACA